>JADDOH010001655.1:0-174272 GCA_016648135.1 Agrypnia vestita | reverse complement strand
CTAAAAATTCCAAAGCAACATATAGGCAAGGGCTGTAAATTTTCGGAATTTTTTGTGATTTTTCTTTTTACGAAAAAACCATGAAAACATGCGTAAATTAAAAAAAAAACACACACATTCATATTATTTTATCGTAAGTGTCGAAATGCAATGATTTTTTTATCAAAAAATTTAAAAAAATAATCTTTTTTTGAATTCCGATAATGTTGCCAACCCGACATTTTCCGAAAAATAATAATTAAACCATTTGCCGAAAAATAATATTTACTACGTACACTACTATTATTATTTGATATCCTACCTAAAAATTTTCTTCTGTGTGGTATATTTTGTCGCACGGCACGGCACACAACGGAACATCACACTCAAAACACATATAACATGTTTCCTTCCGTTGCTTTCGTGCCGCGCACACAAAACACTACGCCACTGTTTCACTTTAAATTTTGAAGCATATGATCCACATTTAACACACACATTTCTCAAATAAACGCAACATAAATAATGTATTTTTATTAATAAATCACTGTTTGTATCAAATTGCACCACAAACCAAGAAAAATCGCGAATATATGTATATATTATCCGCGCCTAGATCCGTATTCCAACCGTGATTGCTGGGCGCGAACTGAAGAAATAAAAAACCCTTCCTATCGACATGGCAACGGAATCACGTGATTTTTGCATGTACCATACACGTGTACGTCTTTCGCGCGCTAGGCACATGACGACGGAATAGATCGACACGGCGACAGACACGTGATTTTTGCATGTACCACGCATGTGTCTTTCGCGTACTAAGGACGTGACGACGACGGAATATTATTTCATTATTTAATTTTCGATCGTACAACATGAGTTTAGGGCGACATCTATAACTTTTCTATACGATTTTGACGACCGAAAAACTTCTACTTTGAGTGTTGATTTAAGCTATAATCGGCCATGTTTTTGAGTCGAAAATGGAACGACAGGTCACTACAGGATTTCTCTATTGGGAAAAAATTACGTTTTTCAAATTCGATACGCGGCCGTCGATAAATAATTTATTTTGTGCCTGTCGGATATATCCGACGCGGCCCCTGGGGACAGTCGCGCTCCGTCGGATATATGCGACGCGGCCCCAGGCTCATTAAAAACCGCGCACTTTATGTTGTACGTCTACCACCCGTGCTTACACGTGCTTGACACGTGCGCAAACAAGAAACGCAAACGACATTAGACACATTTTTGATAAAAAGATAGAAAATTGGAAATGCGGAAGAATCTGAATGAATTCAAACGTAAATGATGACTTAGAATCTCTTTGATTTTTGTATTTTTCGCATCGAGTGTTTGTTACTTGACGCACTTTTAAAGGTTCATTTAAAATTAATAATACCGGGTGTATATTTATTTATGTTTCTATATTTGTAAGAAATAAACTTTTGTTGTATTGTTATAAAAAAAACATATTTAATAAACTTAATTGACAAAATACATATTCATTAATAAAAATTTTCCCTTAACCCCCCAATATTTACATGGTGACATAACCTCGTTTTGTTCCGGCAGTCGTCAGATATCATAAAAAACCCGAGTGCGCGATCTTTCAGCCGACACCTTACTTCGCGATTCGTATTCGTTTTGCGGTGCCGCTGTCCTATTTTAATTTAGGAGTTAAAATAGGACCGCAAAATGAATAAAAATCGCCTAGTGTAGTGCCGCCTTTATACTTTCTACGCTTTAAGAATTACGTGTACAAATTGATGGTTTCACCGATATATTGTCTATGCTTTGAGTAATGTATTTTCACGGATAATGTGTAGTGAATCTGAGAATTCGTTGATTTAGATGTTTTCACTGCCCCCACTCTGCCCGACCGGGAAAAGTACATTTTTACTAGTGAAAGTATAGTCTCACTAAAAATGCAAATTCGCTGTAACATATACATTAATGACATGTAGAACTTTTAATGGTTTTGTATAACATAATATAATGAAATCTCTCTTATTATATTATTATATGGCCCTATTTGGCAAATGCGGGGTGAAGATATTTTCCACTGCGTCAATCTCCTGAAAAATCTTTGTTTAATTTTTCAAAGATCGATATGAGCTATATATGGCTTTATAATTAAAGTTAGCAACATGTAGATGGATGATGATTTTCCCCGGAAAAGAAGTGGAAAAAATATGAATGTCTGTAATCATAACTCATTTTGGCCAATATTGCGGTTAGTGAGTTCTACCTCTAAATGTGGTGTTTTTGGATGAACGTAGTTTTTGCTTAGGAAGATTTGTAAAGTAAATTATTTTTTTTTACAGAATGTGAATAGTCAGAATATGAACCAGCAGAATCAGCAGCAGCACCACCAACAACAACCAAACCACCAACAGCAGCATCACCAAAATCAAAATCAACAACACAACCAGCAACAGCATAACCAGCCTCAACACAACCAGCAACAGCACAATCAGCAACAGCATAACCAGCCTCAGCATAACCAACAGCACAATCAGCAACAGCAGCATCATCAGCAACAGCAACATAATCAGCAGCAGCACAGCCAGCAGCTCCAAAACAACCAAGGCCCCAATGGCATGAGGCAGAACAATCAGGGATGGATCAGGGGAAGGGGTGGGCGCGGCGGACGAGGGGGTCCTAGGGGTGGAGGATTTGGTGGAGGCAGGGGCGGAAATAGAACCAAGAACACCCTCAAGTTTGATAATGATTACGATTTTGAGCAAGCCAATACAGAGTTTGAGGAGCTCAGGAGCCAATTGGCCAAAGTTAAAATATTGGATGGGGAAGTTCCTAAACCGGAGGTTTGTTATAATTTGTAAATATATTTTTAAAATTATTATTATATCCAGGGTTAGAGAGCCAAAAGGGCGTTGGTGATTATTTCGAACTTTGCAGGAGAGCAAAATAATGTTTTGTCAATCTGTTTTTGTGAATATTTCTTTTACTAGAGTGTCACCAGTATAAATTACCGTGCGAGGGAGGGCATCCCTGTCGCGAAACAGAAGTTGCCAGTGTGTAAATTTATTACACAATACATAATATACAGAGTGTCTGGTACGTTGACAAATATATTTTATATTATAATAGAAATTTGGTCAGACAACATTAAAGAAACAAACCAGTAATGGTGGCCGCTCTATCTAGAGTCCTGTCAAACGTTAATATTGGTCCTTATTATATATACTTATATATTATATATACTTATATATTATATATATATATATATAAATAATACTGGTATTATTTGCTTTTACAGCTTCGCAAAACTTTATAACAACATTGGCAATTGTCCTTGCACCACCTGCAAGGTGTTGCAAGACTGTTTTGGATATAATTCAGTGTATATTGGAAATCAAGATGTCACAGCTCACACGCAAATACGAGATTGAACTGAATGACAGGGCGAGGGGTTGCCGCCATGTGCGGGCGGGTTTAAGTTCCAAAGTCGCCGCATGCCAATTTATGTTGGTCAAGCTCTATTAAACGATTTCCGTATGTGTTTTTGATAAACAAATTTGGGATGGTCCTGATTTCTCACGCCGAGGTTGAAGTTGCGTGCTTTTCTTGCGTCGGGGTCGACTTTGGGGGTTGAAGGTGCATGTTCTTTCTGCGTCGGGGTCGCCACATTGGGGTGATGTCCGACTGTAGATGTGAAGAACCGCCGGGGTTGAAGGTGCGTCAGAAGTCTGCTTTGTCCTGTGCTCGTGTTGAAGATGCTTGTCTTTTTGCGTTGGCATTGCCACTTTGGGTGGTTTGGAGGTGCTTTAGGGAGCAGTTGCTTTTTTAGGTTACCACCGTCATGCGACGGATAAGCTCCAGAGGCGTAGAATATTTGATAATTTATTATTTCGATAAAACAAGTACAAAATGCACATATGATTATAGCCTGCCCTTGCCCTGTACTTCAGTACAATTTTGTATTTGCTCGGGACCTGTGACATCTTGATTACCAATATACACTGAATTATTATGTCCAAAACAGTCCGGGGTGGTGCAAGAACAATTGCCAATGAAGTATTAAAGTTTTGCGAAGCTGTAAAAGCAAATAATGGATCGATATTACCGTCTGATAGTTTGACATGAGTTTGACAGATAGAGTGGCCGCCGTGGAGCGCGCTGTTACCCGACCAAATTTATATTGACACTGGTCACCGGACATTCAGTACATTATGTATTGTGTAATAAATTTACAACCTGGCAACTTCTGTTTCGCGACAGTGGCGACCTCCCTCGCGCGCCTAGTTATGTGGTGGCACTCTACATATACAATGATAGATACTCTAAGGAACATAGCCTCCGGCCACCCGCCGGAGGTCTATGAAGGACTGACGTGCCCACGTAGAGTATGGGCCGCTTTTTATACCATCCGCAAACAAAGGATTCCTACTCGTCCGAGGGGTGTACGACCCGGCCCGCGTCAGCCTGGAGAATTCGTCACCTCTGCCGCTTCCCGCTGATGTCACTCGCGTGCCTGCGACAGTGTGGTACTGGTGTCGCTTCTACATGTGCCGCTTGGTGACTGGTACTACGCGGGGGTGCACGTGTACCCGCACAAACATGGAAATCGTTTAATAATAAAATAAACACTGCCAAAATCGGATTGATAGAACTTTATTTTGCTCTTTTACAAAGTTCGAAATAATCACCAACGCCATTTTGGCGTTCTACCCTCGATATGGTCTGTATGGATTTAAATATGATTATTATGTCTCATAGCTAGTAGCAAGAACTTTGGGGAGTGGCCCTGATTAAATTTTGAGTAGAAAATATTCTTTCACATTGGGTGAAATGTCGACAATTACGGAGATAAGCAACATCAAAGTTTGAAATTTTTTTCAATATTTTTTTTTTTTTTTTTCCTCTTTCTGTAAAACATTGAACTATCACTACAGTAACTTCAATGGAATTTTTAAAATTCATTCGCTTCATTACGAGTTAAATAAAATGACAAAAACCTTTAATGAGCCTGGGGCCGCGTCGCATATATGCGACAGGCACAAAATAAATTATTGATCGACGGCCGCGTATCGAATTTGAAAAACGTAATTTTTTCCCAATAGACGAATCCTGTTGTGACCTGTCGTTCCATTTTCAACTCAAAAACATCACGGATTATATTTTAAATCAACAATCAAAACAGAAGTTTTTCTGCCGTCAAAATCGTATAGAATTGTTATAGATGGCGCCCCGATCGCGTGTTGTGCAATCGAAATTCAAATATTCCATCGTCAAGGTCACGCGCAATGTGCGCGGGAAATACGATTTCTTTTTTCGATTTATTTGTACACGTATATACAAATATATACGATATGTTTTGCGATATTTGTCAGTTTTTGTTGGTTTATGATTCAATTGAATACTAATAGTGATTTATTAACAAAAATACACGCAATTTTGTTGCGTTTATTTGAAATATGTGTGTGTGTGAAAGTGTATCATATTTATGTGTTATGAGTGCGATGTTCCGTCGTGTGCCGTGCCGTGCAACAAAATATACCACTTAGAAGAAGATTATTATTATTAATAGTGTTGTCTCTAATAAACAAATAAAAAATAATTATTATTTTTCAGAAAATGTTGCGCTGGCAACATTATCGAAATTCAAAAAAAGATTATTTTTTTACTTAAATGATAAAAAAAAATCATTGCATTTCGACACTTACGATAAAATAATATGAATGTGTGTGTTTTTTTTAATATATGCATGTTTTCATGGTTTTTTCGTAAAAAGAAAAATCACAAAAAATTCAGAAAATTTCCGGCCCTCAACAAGTTAAAAAATAATATTTTTTCAATTTCTGTAAGGTTTCAATCATTTTCTCAATTGGAGAAATGGAAGACTTTAGAAAATTACAGTAAAACTTTGATTTTACGTTCCTCGTTTTCCCACTATTTGTGCTGAAATTTCAAAGTCCTGTTTCATCTCCATACAAATATTTAATGCAATTTATGCACATGAATTTTTTAATTTCCCTGGTTTTACAAAGAAATATTTCTAAAATTCAACCCTACGTTCATTGAAATTAGAATTTTGAAATTTCATAAGGCTGTTTCACTAATTACCCTTTTTAGTAGTACTCTTTTTACATTTTACATACATACATGTACCCCAACACCCAAACATGGACGTGATGTTTTTATTTATACTTGTGTAATTGCTAAATTAATTAGAACTTTTGCATTTTTAGATGAGACATTTGAAAAGTTATTGTGGATCGACGTGTGGAGTGAGAAGTTTAAGGGATTTAAAAACTTAGAGACGAGAAGCACAAATTTTGTGAACTCTGTTGTTGTTTTTTTTCTATCCTGTAGAAATTTATTTTTGAATATTTTTTCAGGTGGAAACTGAAAAGAAAGATGACTCTGGGAATGAGACAGGAGCTGGTGAACCTGAGCCGGAAGAAGATGCAGATTCAGCCAACTGCTACGATAAGACCAAGAGCTTCTTTGATAACATCTCATGTGAAGCTGTAGAAAGGTATGACTAATTTTTTGGGTTTCTTTCTTATCAAAAATTAGTGCCTTGTGAGAAGTAGCAGGGATTAAATTCTCTTTACACAGATAAAAGAGATTAATCACTGTAATTGCCTCAACATACGGCAATGTTTTCTTAGGAAAAAGTATGTAAAAACGAGCTCCCTGATCAAATTCATGGACTAAATATATAAATAATCACAAATTGAATGGGCACACCACATCCCTAGAAGCTGTGCTTTATTATCGATTTCAATTTTATTAATGTAGAAACAGTAAATAAGGCACAAATTACTAAACAATAGAACCTCTGAATGATATAGGGCAGTTATTGGAGCTATGCCGAGTAATGCAGCTCCATGGAGATAAATTGTCTGTGCGAAGAATAATCGTCTTGCAAAACAAGTCAATCGGGATAAAGGTCAGACCCAAAAGTCACCCAAGAATAACATCTACTGACATACCAGATGACTGGATCTCCTTGCACAAACTGCGGCGTTATCCCTGTGCGATAATATATTTTGTTAATAGGCGCGCTGTTATATCTTGCATTTGTAGATGCAGATGTTGCGGCGAAGATTTAATATACAGTCGAACTCGGTTATAAGGAGCGCAACGGGACTGACTAAATATGCTCCTTATAGCCGGGACTCCTTATATCTGGGATAGGTTAGGTATATATATATATATATATATATATATATATAACCCCCGGTGGTTGTGGCTGGTTGTAGAGAAAACTTGGCGGGTGGATGGTCCTTGGTGTCACATCGAAAATATGCGAGTTTGGTGAGGGTGGCTGTGCGTGGGTGGGAGTGGGTGACGAAAATGTGCTTTCTAGCACATTGTTTTGTTATGGGAAGGCCGCAAATGCTTCAGATTGTTTCAAAATAAGCGCGTCGACTGTGTCGGTGAGTCCAGAAGGTTCCGGAAAAACTTGTTCTAAAAAGTTCTGGAAGGAGTTCTGGAAAATTCCCGAAAGTTCTTTAAGTTTCTAAACTGAGTGGTGGAATGTAATGTGTCGGTGTGTCTAGAAGGCTCCTGTAGATTCAATAAATTTCTTGAAAGTTCTGCAAGGAGAATGTACTAAAAATCTACGCGTGCGAAGCCGCGCGGGCACAGCTAGTACTATATAATTGGACTGTGATAGAATAGCTAAGATTTAATATACTCCTACAGCATATCTTCATTTAATGCCATTAGGTGGGATACACAGAGATGACATAAACTGACACTGTCAGACGAGTTTTTGATTTTTTCCACCAATGCATTTTTCACTTTAAATTTAAATATGGTGTCAGGTGTCATATTATAAAAGAGTCCTGTCTCATCAGCGTTATAGATGTCTTCGTCATTGAAACTGCCTCAATTCTGACCAAACGCTTTCAATCCTCTCACTCGCCATTACAGAATCGGTAGTTGTGGCTTCTCCATTAACTTTTGCGTAAACAATATTATGGTGATTTTTAAAACGATCCAGCCACCCTTTGCTACATTTAAAGTCAACTCTTCCAAATTGTTTAGCGAATTTTTCCGCTTGCGCCATAACTATTGGTCCATCAATGAAAAATCTAGCAGATCTTTGGGCACAGAACCATTTTAATAACGCTTCGTCAACGTCAGTAAGTTCGCACTTTCTAAATTTTTTTGATTGTGTTAAGTTATTTTCAAGAGCAGCCAAATAAACATTCTTATTTTTCCAGAGCGATGAAACTTTAGAAGACGATAGTGAAAACTTTTTACAGACTTCGGAATTTCGACTTTTTTGCGAACCGAGAGACACATTCGTTTGTTAGTGGACATGTTTCCGATAGAACAATTGGAGTTTAGGCTTTTAAATGCTAATACAGTAAACTGCATAAAATAAACTGTCACCTCAAACATTTTGGAAACCCCCAATAATCGGAGTTATATGACCAATATTCTCGACCTTCACTTCGGCATTTCTTTGATAAGAAATGCCGAAGAACTATTATTTGCCTGCGCACGTGGCATTTTCGGACACACAAGTTTGTGTATGTCATAAAATGAACCCTAATTAAGTGCGAGCCGCTTTAAAAGCAAAGTTCATTATCACGAGTAGGTACGTATTTGTTTTTTTTCTGTAATCCGAGCAAATATGTATGCAGAGTTTCTTAAATTTGCTCCGTATATCCAGGAATGGCGCTCCTTATAACTCACAGTTTTGGTCATTATAGCCGAGATCTCCTTATTCCCAAGCTCGACTGTATAAGCATAAATTTAACAAAATGAATGTTTTTATCAATAGTTTTACGATTTATGACGAATTTCACAATTGCATTGCGATTTTTTTGTACTGAAAATTTTGAATTAACGGGGTCCCGCATAATTTGAAATTATTTTTTGGTGCTCTTTAATCTCGAATTAAAGGGGTTTTACTGTATTGACTGACATATTAGCTGTTCTCACTTGTGAAAAAAATCAAATAATTTTTTTCCATTTGTGACTTTTGGATGGTCTAAATTGAAAATTTTCAGTCATTTTTTCAATTTTAACTTTCGGTTCCACCTCTTTTTTGATTTAGACTAACACTGGATAATTAATAGAAATAAAATCATCCATAAATACGTAAAATATTAAAAGTTAGTAATAATTTCTTCCATAGAAATTAAACTTTTTAACAACACAAACACAGTTATTAAGTAAGGCTGGTCATTCATTTTATGACTGTCAAATTTGAGTCAAAAGTCAACAACAAATTATGTACATGTTTTTTAAATTCTAGATCAAAAATAATAAGAATTCGACTCAAATAATACATGAGAAATCAGAAATTTCATTCTACAGAGAAACCTTGGATTGCGAGTAGTTTGGTCTGAGTTTCCATTATTTCTTATGGAAAATTTACTTTGACGTGTGCTTATGATTACAAACACATTTCCGTAAGGAATTATACTTGCTAGCCAAGGTTTAACTGTACTTCAACAGAATAACACAATTAAATTTATCTTGCAGATCAAAGGGTAGGTCCCAGCGCACAGACTGGCGCACTGAGCGTAAGCTCAACTCTGAGACATTTGGTGTAGCGATGGCCCGGCGCGGTGGCTACCGTGGTCGGGGCTACTGGGGCGGTGGCCAGGGGGGAGGCTGGGGCGGAGGTCAGGGCGGCGGCTGGGGGGGGCGAGGAGGCTGGCGCGGCCCTTCCAACAGGGGTGGCCAGCACCGCCCTCAGCAGCACCGCAACCATCCTAACAATAGGCAGCAGCAGCCGCTGCCTGTTGCCGCAGGTGATGCATTATTCTACTGACTCTGGGTATAGCGGGATTTTTGATTTTAACCTGGCGAAAGCCATACTAAATACAACACAGACATCTAATTCAACCATAAAATATGAATCAGGTATTGAAATATTGTCGAAAAGCATAGTGATAAAAACACTAGATTAGTTTTTGGGAGATTGGAATAATCTAAGTACATATTTTTGTTTTTCTCTCTCTTTCAGAGTCTCTTTTCTTTTGTCTCAGAGTCATTTCTTTGCTGTTTCCGTATTTTTGAGTGGCTGAAATTTTAATGTACAGGTAGAGTTACAGTGAATATTAGTGTATTGTACGCATAGTATTACAATACAGTGAAATCGCTTAATAAATTCACTTTTAATAAGTTTTTCCCGCTAAATAAGCTTGTGATATGAAAATAGGACTAGCTTGCTGGTCTGGGGTGAGATTCGAACCCGCGACCTTTGGATCACGAGGCGAGAGTCCTACCACAAGTCTATCAAGTTACTACTATTTTCGTTTCTCGCCTAAGTAGTGAAAATATTTATAGCCGAACTCAATTTATTCATACAAATAAATCTTCGTAATACGTTTTTCGGAAGACGAAATTTTGTTCAAACATTCCTAAAAATGAAAAATGAGCGCAATAAAAATTAAGTGGTTTTGGAGGCATCACAAATGTTCTAGCCGCTGAAAAAACCCTGTAGTATTAGAATAGACTAATAAAATAATATTTAATAAATAAATTTATCCGGCGATTATTTACGATAATTTTTTATATTGTCGCAATCGCAAAATCAATTAAAGTCTGCGCAAAATAAATTCGCCTAAACGAAACTGTTTTCATTTTGGTTGTATTTCTTCGAAGAAACAATCGGCAATATTAATTACGTAATATCTCCTATTGTTTTCTAAGGCCGGGCGTCGTACTAGGTGTATCTTCCGTCGTGTCTTTGGCGCCGCGGAACGCCGCTACTACGCAGATTATCTCGTTCTGCCGGCGGAACGCTCGCTTCGGCGTCCGTTCGGTTCCCCGCCCGCAGAACGTAAAATCGGTGACGTCGTATCTTGTGTTCTTGATTGCAACGTGCCACATTTGACAGATTGTCCGCACGTGTGTTTGTTCTCCGTGCGGTCCGCTGCGGTATATTCGGTTGCGGATATGACGTGACGGAAGAAACGCATAGTGTGGCGCCGGCCTTAATGAGTTAAAATTTAGATAACTTAAATAATTTCTTTTAAAATTAAGGTTTGTACATAGGTAGTGACATACCTACATAAGTTATTTTATAGTTTCCTTTTATCATGGTTATTAATAAAATATATTATAAAACTCAGGTACTATATAGGTAATATTTTACAAATGTATATATTTACCTACTTAATTTTTTAAAATAAAATGTCCTTAAATTGTCATATTATATAAACGAAAATTCAATTAAAATACAAAATTAGAAAGTGTAAATAACATATGGAAAAAAAAATTGAAATCACTGTTAATATGTTTTCACGCCTAATAAGTTTTTATTTGCTGGTCCCTTGAAAAACGTATTAAGAGAGTTTCACTGTATATTGGTACATGGAGACAAAAAACAAACAATATTGTTATTAATTTTTTTTTTTAGAAAAAGGTATGCATGCATGTTAATTAGTATTTCTATAGGGGCAGATTGCAAGGCAGCATAACTTGTATATATTTTTTTTGTTTGGTAACATTGAATCGTGTTGCAGTAGTCTTATCTATTCAGCTATAATCTAGGATTGGACCGTCATGAACCTTACGTCATTGAGTACCAAGATGGGACCCGCACATGGTGGTGGAGAATAGGCATCTGAAAAATACAAGGTTGCCTGTGATCATCCTGGAGAAATTTATGTAATCGATAAATAATGACTTATTTTTGGGTAAAAATTACGTCATAGAGTACCAAGTTGAGACCTGGCACATTTGATGCAGAGCGTCTAGAACAGCAAGAAATTACAGGGTTGCCACCTTTCTACACTGGTACTTTAGAGTCAGCCAGATTTAAAGTGGTGAAAAGCAGGCAAAATTATGTCATCGAGTAACAAGATGAAATTAACGCTATTCAACAGTTCTAATAAACCATTTCCTAGTCGGTCAAGTTTTATATCAGATGCAGTGCGCCCGGTACCTAAATTAGAAGTCACTGTGTGACAGGTGGGACTATTTTGTAGCAGTTTTAGAGAATAATAATTTTGCCTACTTTTCACAGTTGGTACTGGTTGTAATAATAAGCAAGACAAATTTCACTCCTAGAATGCGACCACTATAAGTTGGCATGCGAGGGAGGGCATCCCTGTCGCGTAACAGAAGTTGCCAGGGTGTAAATTTATTACACAATACATAGTGTACAGAATGTCCGGTGACCGGTGTCGTAGCCTTTAACAGAAATTTGGTCGGGCAGCACTAAAGAAACCAAGCAGTAATGGCAGCCGTTCTAAATGTCAAACTGTCCTAAATGTCAAACTGTTCTAAATGATAGTAATATCAGTCCATTATTTGCTTTTTCAGCTTCGCAAAACTTTAATACTTCAATTGGCAATTGTTCTTGCACCATCCCGGACTGTTTAGGATGTTTTGGACATAATTCAGTGTATATTGGTAATCAAGATGTCACAGCTCCCAAGCAAATACAAAATTGTACTGAATGACAGGGCGAGGGGTTTCTGCTGGGTGCGGGCGGGGCGGGTTTTAGTTCCAAATTCGCCGCACGCCAATTTACGTTTAAGCAAACAATAGTTCAAAAATGAATTTAAAAAAAATAAAATTGTTGAAATAATCATTCTCAAAAATGTCACATTATTTAAGCTGGAAATAAAAGTAAACCTTTACTTTTAGTAAAATAGTTTTTTTTTTGTTCTCTGCGAAATATTTGTTTCCTGATGTTTAGGTCCTAAATTAATTGTTAAATTTGATTTTGATTTCAGGTAAATAGAGATCTGAATAAGTGAATAGTGAATCATGGGTTTATATAGACCTACAGTGATAGTGGTAACCAGAATGTATAGTGGAACCCTCTTTGGAGTATAGATGATTCTTGGACCCATCGGGCCAAGACATGGGGTGCTTCATAATGAAATAAAACAATGCATATTTGTTGGTAAAACATTAAGATTGATAAGGTGAAAAATAAATGTGAATAATTTTCAATCTGACCTCTGACTGTAATCGTAAGTTATATCTTATCTTTTTAATCCAGGCCGGCTGGTCATACTTTAGGTGTAGAATCTTAAGAGTAACGATGGTTGCAATCAGTAGCGATATTGCAGCGATAATGTCATGACGTCCATAGTAATTACTAGATTCGGGAAGAAAATTCCCAATGATTGTCCTCCGACACTCTGGTATTTTTTCTCACAATATTGATTGTTACTTCAACAAAGTGTGGAGGAGGAGAAATCCGTGGAGTGATATTTATTGGTTTTGAAATGCTGTGAATTTTTCCATTAACGCGTCTCGACATTTTTCTATTATTTTATTAGTAAGTCTTTCACATTCGTCACATTTTGAAAAATTGACATTTTTTAGCATTTAAGATTGTTTTGTTTAAGTACAGTGTATCATTTTTCTGTAATGTGTATTTTCAAAAAAATTAATAGTTTTCAGTTCAGAGATTCTAATATAAAATAAGGGAATGAGTGGGTTTCTTTGATCATTGAAACCCCTTTGACGTTATCAGGGTCACACAATGTGCTGGGATACATAATAGCAGATTTAAGCATTGTACATAATCTCAGCTCTCAATAATATTATTGCTCTTTCATATTATATATTTAACCCGGAAATTTTAGGCACTTGTACTGTCAGTAATGTTTTGGCATTAACAACGTTAATAAATTGACTCGTCACATAACTGTACTTGTACTGTCAGTAATGTGTTGGCATTAACAACGTTAATAAATTGACTCGTCACATAACTGTACTTGTACTGCCAGTAATGTGTTGGCATTAACAACGTTAATAAATTGACTCGTCACATAACTGTTAAATGGAAGACCAGAGATAGTGATGAAATCTCACCGAGGCACCTACTATATGTTACGTACTAGGACAAATATTTATGTAAAACAATTAAAATTTGTTTAATTTTGAAAAAAATGTTAAAGAAAACTGTTGTAAATATTAATCACATTATTGTAATGCCTCTTATTTAATTAACAAATTTATATCGCTGTGATTTTGTGTCAGTCGAGGACCCTGTCAGGACTTTGCACGAGCCCCTTCCGTTATTATACAGAATTAAGCAATGTTGGCATTGCAGAATAGAAAGAACACTGCATACATTTGACAATAATACAATATTTGGTCACCCAAGGCTCGAGAGTTGACAGCTGAACAATTATCGCACTGTAGAAAGGTTTATGTGCTTTTTATGTGTTTGTACCAGTATTCATTACTGATGTAAAGAGTTCTATCTTTGTGTAAACTGCTTTATTTTATAAAATGTCAAACACCTTTGAAAGGTGTAAATGTCGATCAAGTCTCTTTGTGGATTGCGTAGTATGGGAGGTACTATACCATTATCAATATTTGAATGATCGCACTTAAATCAATTTTTGATTTCTCTTCGTTGGACCTGGACCTTCTTGAAAACACTTGTTCAAAATAATACTTTCTATGGATGATTTGAAATGTGGCAAAAATGCATGGAGTATGATGTGATAAATAAGTTATAAAATGTGATCTGTAGTACTTCTGTCAGAAATGCTACAGAAAAATAAAAAAATAATTTAATAAAAGTCTTTTCATTACTACCTATTTATTATTTATTTTACTTGCTAGTCTTTCACTTAGAAATATTATATGAAATACAGTAGAACCTCGTTATAACGAACCCCGTTTTACTGAAAAAATGACATATATCGTATTTTTTTCGAAATTAATCCCCTACAATGAATTTTTCATACAAAAATGCACTTATATAGTGAAATTTCGTTAATATGTATAACGAATTAATCTTAGTTCCCTGCGAAAAGAATCTGTCCATATTTTTACGTAAATATATAACAAATTTTTTTGTCAAGATGAAAATATTATTGGTTGTCATGGAGTGAAAGGCTGACAGGGGATAGTTTTATGGTGACCCTTCATAATAAGCAATAAAACTAGGACTCCTGCAATTTTTGTGTTTTTAAATCGAGGTCTTTAAAATTTCTCCTTGAGATCATAAATCTAAAAAGGCCCCTACAAAGTAGTTTACCATAATCATCTGTGAAGTCCAGTTGGGACATTAGTTTTATTGCCGATTGTCAAAAAAGGTTAGAATGAGGCACCTATGCATAGGCCTCTAGAATCATGTAAATATATTACAAAAAAAATTGTACAAATTATACACATATCGAAATATCTCAATATATATAACGAAAAAAGTTTGTTGAAACAAAATAATATTGCGCATTGTTTTGCGTAGCGAAAAACTCGCTACCGCGCGCCGCCGCCACAACCGCGCTGCAAGTGTATCGCATGCGGAGATTGAGTCGGCCGCTTTGAACGCCTCTACGATAATTTATTATGCAATATTATCGGAAAAATTCATTTTTCGTTTTCACTATTATCATCAACTTTCTCTTTACGTTATAACTGAACGTTTACACTGATTGGATTGTCATTTTCATTTCATTTTCATGTCATTTTCAAAGGCCAGAACTTCCGGTGCGGCATTTTCTCACTAAGATGCGTTATTGTGTTGATTCAAATTATCATGCGAGATACGTACATATTTTGAGTCAAATAGTGGAGTTACAATAAATACCAAACTAAATAAGGGAAAATAAATTATAATTTTAAGAGACCCATATTTTACCTCACACGAGAAGTTGCGGCAAAGTACGAAATCTATGTGACTACTCATTTTAAAAGTGTCGGATTCCTGAGGGACATTATTAGTTTTAAATAACTTTCTTTGTTTGCTGAATGCCTTATTATGTTAGCATCCACATGAATTGACAAGGGGTCTCATTCAAAGCCATTTGCTATCTATTTTAAGGCCTGTACTTTTTTCTATGACGTGAAATATACATATTAGGAAAAAAATCGTTACATATGGGAATTTTTTTATCGGTCCCTTGGATTTCGCAATAACGAGGTTTTACTGTAATATATTAAACAAATATTTTTATACTCGAGTGTTTATTAGTGTGAACACGTTCACAAGGTACAATGTATAAATACCTAATTTATTGAATAGAAATGTATATAGTAAATTTACACTTAAAATTTAATCCGCAATAACAAATCAAGCATAAATCCAAATATTGAGCATTATATAATATATATGGATTTATTTTAATTGCCGTTCACAATTATATAAAAGCTATGGCTCCTAAAAGTCTATTTACAGTTTTTTTTTAATGAACATTTCCATTCTATGAATGATGTTCTCTCGGAGGCTGACCGTTTTCCACAATCCAAATTGATCCACTTTTGGCTTTGGAGAGGATATCCATCAGTGATTTTCCAACATGGGCAGGTCTGAAATCCAATAAAAAGTTTATTATGAATTTTTATATTAACACCTTGCATGTGATTCAATCATAAAATGTATATAACTGGCAAAGATATGCGAGTAAGAAGAAAACAATGGATGCAGTTTCATTTATGTACTAAATGCTGCATATTTTGATGTGGATGATTTCATGTTTGTCAATGTATCGTAATGTTTTGAAAACATTTATATTCAAGATTTAAAAATTACGGTCAAGCGGCAAGGGTTCAAGTGCCGGACCACTTGTTTGAGCCTCATCACGAGAAACTACTGAGTGATGGTCAAACTGCTTACACATGGTACAGTTGTTTGAGATTGCATCTGATTGTATCGATGATTGGTAACTGAGATAACTATTCTTTAGTACAGTTGCCGGCAAACTTCTTGAAATTCTTTGGCGTAGTGGGGGAATGCGCAGAAGACAAAATTAGTGTCTCTTTGGTAGAATGGTACACGCGCAAACTTCCCCCCACTAAGCCGTAAAATTTCAAGATATTTGCTGGCTACTGTACCGGTGGTTGCCTGTCGGATTGTGAAAAATCATTTACCAATCATCGAAACAATATAAAAATCTCCAGTTAAAAGACCATCTCTAGTTAGTATTACAGTAAAACCCCGTTATTTCGAAACCCCGATAATTCGACATTTTTAAAACTTGCAAGTCCGAAAATATGAATTTCATAGTAGATTAACCCCGATAATTCGAAAACCTCGGTAATTCCAAATAGTATTTAGCCCCTTGCGCCATAAATCAAAACATTTTAGTTTGCGTATTTTGATCTTTTTTTAAATTTGAAAAAAAAATATTTTAATTTTTTGCAAGTGAGAACGACAAATATTTTAATATGTATCGGGTACTTTAGTAATACAAATGAAATAATAGCGATCTTTGTATTAGCATAATTAATAATGCGTTTTCAAAATAATTTTTCGAAACATGAACGGACGTTTTTCAATCTTTTTTCATGAGTTTTACGGCTCTTGGCGAATTTCGCAATCAATTCACGGTACCTTATGGAATACCTTTTTTCGACTCATATTGTGTCGCGATCCCTATTTCTTCACTTGGCTGCCTTGATATGAGCGGATAGTCTATTTTGCGGCATTTGCGCTAATCCTCATACCTAAGCGTGTTTTAAAACGTTTTTAATGTTTTTAAATTTGTCTTTATTTCTATTTTTTTTTCTAATAACTGTGTTTGTGTTATTAAAATGTTTAATTTTCTTTGTAATGTCATCAGTGACTTATCATATTATTTTACATAATTATTGACAACTGTGCGGTGATGGTTTGAGCCGGAAAAAAGGCGGAATCAGAAGTTAAACCCATGTGAAGATTGAAGAAGCATTCCATAAATTCAAGTATAATTGAACATTTTTGATCACGGCCATTCAGACGTGACAGAAATGGAAAAAAAGATTTTTTCGCAAGTGAGAACAGCAAATATGTCAATATGTATTTTGGCAATAGAAATGTCAATTGTAGCATTGACATAATAAATATTGCATTTTCAAAATGATTTCCTTAAAAATAAGCATAAATTTAACAAAATTAACTTTTTTTTCAAGAATTTTATGATTTTTGGAAAATTTCACAATCGCGATTTTTTTGTTGTATCTAAATCTTTGAATTAAAGGGGTTCTACATAATTCGAATTTTTTTTTTGGCTTCCATAAATTTTGAATTAACGAGGTTCTACTCAGTTTGAAAATAGTAAGAATATTGATCTGATATGCATGCATATTTCTTTTTTTTGGTATTGTCAATCGGCATATATAATTAATTTAAAAAGTATATGGATGGTCCTTACGTATGCTGTGGAATCTACGAAAATTCGATTTTCATTTTACAATCATAAACTATCCAATTTACTCTATATTTTCAGTGTAAAAAAAGTTGAATTTTCATTTTAAAGAAAGCAAATGTAAAGGAATATTTTTTTACATTTTCTGAAGATATAGAGTAAACTAATAAAAAATAAACTAGTTTAAGGTAATAAAATAAAAGTAGAATTTTTACATAGTAACATAAAGATTGTCGATATATACATTTTTAAAATGACAAGTAAATTTATCCTATTTGGTCACTAGTACATATATTGAGAATGTTTTATTTTATCCTATCGCATTAGCAAAATAGGATTTTATAAAATGCTTGTACTTAATTTTAGTAATTCGCTAAACAATGGTAGGTATCTTTTTTAAAGAATAAGTTGAAAACACATACAGTTAGAAGTGCTTCTTTCACAAATAACATGTTCTCACATACGGATTATATTATTATTCAGAAAGGATGTTCTTACGTTTGTAGCTTGCAGTTGGCATTGTCTCTTTGCCACGCAGTCTCATATTCTGAAGACATGAGTTGCTTCCTAATGTCTTTCACGAGACTAGTGTCTGTTACCGAGGGGCAAAGTGCAATAGTTCGAACACCAGTTAAGCCAACGTGGTACGGGTCCTGAAATATAAGAATGGGTTGTGAAGTGAAGGACATGGAGGAAAAATACATTAATTGCTACCGTAGTGCCTTGGAAACAATACATGCACACTTAGTATTCCTTAGAAGACTGCTAGTAAAATGAGTTGTACATTAAATAATTCACAAAAAAACAAATAAATACGTTTAATAAATTTAAACCTGTGAGAAATCATGGCACACAATTGGCCGTTTTCTGAAATTAGCAATATTGCTATTTCTATATCTTTATCGGGGTTCGAAAAAATCAAATTTTTGTACAAAAAATCAGATTTTTATATATATATATATATATACAGAGTGTATCAGAGCTAACAGCAGAAACTTGGCAGAGGTAGATTCCTGACTATGTTATGAGTCTAAAATGTTCAAGCAACCATAACCATCAATAGTTCTGGAGATATGTAATATCAAAGTTTGCATTTTTTCTTAATATTTCTTACTTATTTTTTGCAAAAAGTTGAACTATCATTACAGTTACTTATGTCGATTATGAAAAATTCATTCGCTTTAATACAGTTGAATAAAATGATAAAAACCTTGCAAAAATTAAAAAAGTTATTTTTTACAAGGTTTTTATTATTTTATTTAAGTTGTATTAAAGCAAATGAATTTTTCATATCAATGTAAGTTACTGTAATGATAGTTAAACTTTTTGCAAAAAATCAGTCAGAAATATTGGAAAAAAAAATGCAAACTTTGATATTGCATTTCTCCATAACTATTGATATTAGGTCACGGTTACTTGAACATTTTAGACTCATAACATAGTCAGGAATCTACCGGCCAAGTTTCTGATGTTAGCACTGGGTACACCCTGTATATATATATATAATATATATATATATATATATATATATATATATATATCCGATATATGTCAAAAATTGGATATAGTATATCCAAACTTTTTTCTCCTTTTTTGCACATGTCGATTGATACAAACTCAAAATAATTAAGATTTTTTTTATTTATTTAGTATATATATTATTATTTATTAAATAAATGAATTGCGTATTGAAAAAAGCTAATATATGCAATTATTATATCTAAGTTATAAAAGTTACTCTTTCTAATGAAGCGTTATGGGTGTTTGTTTCTTTGTGTGAAATATCGAAAAAAATTTGCCATTCAAACTTAGTGTGTTGTTATATGTATAGCATATATCAAAAAAAACAACCATAGCACTTTTTAAAATACAACTAGCGCCATCTAGTAATGACTGCAGATATCAAAAAAATAACCTCTAGTACTTTTTAAAATACAACTAGCGCTATTTAGTAACGACCGCGGATATCAAAAAAATAATGTGTAGCACTTTAAAAAATAAAACTAGCGTCATCTAGTAACGATCGCAGATATTGAAAAAAAAAGACAACCTGTAGCATTTTTAAAATACAACTAGCGCCATCTATTAACGACCGCAAAAAGTTTTTTTTTGGATATACATTGAAAATAAAAATCAAGCCATAAATATTTTGATATAGGTATATCCTCGAACCCTGATCTTGACAGTTAAGCCAGCTAATTTAACCGCATGGGTATTGACATTCACGAGCGTATTTTGGAGCGATGGCATGCCTTTTGGAATGATGGCATGCCCGTGAATGGCGGGCTTTATGTATAACATTGTAATGCCACCAATTTTGACATTTTAAGTTTGACAGGTTTGAAATTAGTGAATTCAATCAGAAAGCTCTAAAACATAAACAAACGTTTAAAAGTTATGAATAATGAGCTTTCTAAATGATCGAATTTATCAATTTCAAACTTAAAACTTCAAAATTGGCAGCAATATAATGTTATACAGTAACTTTTAAGATACAGAAATAGGAATATTGCTTTTATTAATTAAGTACTCGTGTATATAATGTGTAATAATAACAACCCATTTTGTTTTTATATTTCAAAGGATCCAATCCGAACAGGTCATGGTAAAACCTATTTTTCCAAACAGTCTGGATTAATAGCTGTACCTCACCAATTTAATAATATTTTTTTAATAAAAAGTTTTGTACAGTAGCCGGCAAACATCTTGAAATTTTAGTGGGGGGAAGTTTGCGCATGTACCATTCCACCAACGAGACCCAAATTTTGCCTTCTGCACATTCCCCCACTACGCCAAAAAATTTCAAGAAGTTTGCCGGCAACTGTACAGATTCTTGAAATATATATCTTTAAATGTACTTAGTATGATAAATAATTCATGGTTTTGATACGATTAATTTTTTACCCCTGACTAGGCATGACTCATAGTCGGTTGTTTGATCAGGAATATGAGTAATAATAAGAAAAAGGCATAGATTTTTGCATTTTTTATCAATCAAAACACCTGTTTTTGTTAAAATCTATGCTTTTTGCTTATCTTCTGATACTATTGAAATGAAATAAAAAAAGAAGGTCAATTGAATACGGATATTCCTTTTTGTATCATTGAAATTGAGTTTATTAATTTGAAGGCCGCTGCAGCATATCTAAGAAAATAGTCTACTAATATAGTCTGTATTCAATATTTTAATTCTTAATTTTATAATCTATTTAGCACTTGCCCCGTATGATCTTGTGAGCCCAACTATAGCATATTGGGTAGCGGTGTAGATAGGAGTGGCTACTTGAGGTCGGGCATACGCCGTCCCCGCAGTGTTGATTACTGTTCCACCACGTCCACCCCTGTCTCTTCCCATGAAACGGTAGGCCAGTAATGTTCCTCTGATAACTCCGTTCTGTACAAATAGACCATGAAATGAATTATATATTGGTAATTTGACAGATGAGAAAATTTGATTTTTAAATACATGAAGATAATTTGGGCGTAAATAAATATATTTACCAAGTTGACATCCACTTCTAGCTCCCAGAATCTGTCATTCATGACCCCAGCATTGTTAATAACTATATCCAAACCTCCAAACACTTTTATAGTCATCACAAATGATTCTGAAATAACAAATATTACTACTAAAAAAAACTTTTGAACTAGTGAGCTTCGTTTATTGTGATTTTTTATTTTTCATAATCTCAATTTGGAGATATAATTTCCAAGTCCACAATAAAATTATTAGAGCAGTGTGAGGAAATATACAATACTTGAGTGAATTCAAAACATCTAGTTTTAAGTTTTATGGTTGCATATTGAAATATTTTCCATAAAAATTATTGATATGAATAACTTATCAATCAATTTTATCATGGTCATCTAATACTTTTTATTTATACTAGTAGTATAATAATAATTACTTGGTACTGATCTTTATATACAGCACTGTAATTAATTAAAGAAGAGACTGATTTTAGAACACAATTATCTGTGCATAAGAACAGACAACAAACTTTGGAGGTTTAAGGTATAATTGCATAGCACATGCAGCGTACATTGAATACTAGAAAACTAGATGCGACCACATTTATTTTACCTTCAAATTGGGGATAATCGGTGACATCGCATTGGCAGTAAAGAACACTCTTTTTCCCATATTTGGCTGCCAGCTCATCTGCAACTTGTTCTCCTACTTCTGAGTCAATATCACAAATGGAAACCTACAACATAATTATATTAATTTAGTATTCCTTTAAACTGAGCGATCGTATCTGCTAAAATTTCTTCTAAAAGTAAATTAAAATTAAAATTCGAAATTTCTTCTAAGTGTAAATCAAGATTCAAACAATCTCTGATTAGATAGTTTAGATCTTGTTAGTACTTTTCATTTGTCCTTGTTTTTCTTTTAAATTGCTATAACTTTTATTTTTATGTTGTTCATGTTGTGTTATGTATTTTATTGGACAATTTCAATAAATAAATAAAATAAATAAATAGTATAAAATACAGAAACTAAGGTGAACATTTTCAGAGATGTCGGAAGAGCTAAAATGACAAAATTGATTATATTTTTTATTATGTCGCTCAATTAATCACAAAACTACACAAGTAATAATTTAAAACTTCTGGATTCAATTATATATATATGAATTACCAGGAATAATTGTGTGTATATGCATTATAAGTACATTATTGTGTGAACAGTTTTCACAAAAGGGGAAAGTGATGCCAAATAATGAATGTTAAATACTGTTTAGCTTTCCTTCAGATGCTTTAAAAATTTGAGATTGAGAAATCTCCTCTATCTATCTGGAGGCAATTCCTACTTCCATTGTTCAGTCTGCTGGATTAAAATAATATAAACCTGTTACTAATTTCTCAAATTCTGAAAAATATATGTTTTATCTAAAAATGTCCAATTTTATAGGATCCAGGCTGCCGAGATAAGTTTTCTAAGGGGGGGTAGAGGGAGTCAAACAATCAAAGGTGAGTGAGAAGTGCCGATATAAAGCGCATACTCGGCGTAGAACCCCTACTCCTACACACAGAAAAATCACAAATGAGGTGGCTTGGACATGAGCTAAGAATGCCAGAGGAACGAATACCAAGAAGAATCCTCTTGGCAACCCCGGAAGGAAGATGACCGGTGGGTTGCCCCAGATTAAGATGGGAGAAACTACAAAAAAATGTGCATGAAAACAGAATGGGTCTGGACTGATTGACTTATGCTGAAGCAGCACAAGACAGGGGAATTTGGAAGCACCGTGTCGAGTCTTTGGGGCCCCGAGCCTATTAGAACAAGGGAATGAAGTAGATGATGATGAAAAACTTTACTTGGGTATATTGTACTGACCGCTATCTAGTAGCCAGGACCAGGTCACTTGTACTGGTCGGACCCAACTGGATAATGTGGGTAGGAAATTACATAGGAATTGTTTGCTCAATTTTACAAAACCAATTGTAGTTGTGTTAAAAAATAATAAAGGTTTAAAAACATTTTAATCTTTTCTTTTTTGACATGGTATTTCAAAACATCGAGAATTGATATTGAATTTTCTAAGAGGTATACCAAAATACTACAATAATTGAGCCTCATTTGCTTCGTTGTCACAAACCACAAAAATACAAGTTTTGCTGGCCAAATTTTTCGATTTTATTATCTAAACTGTTTAAGCAATATTTTTCATAAATTACTAAAAAGTACAGTAAGTAATAAGGACGAGAAAATTATTGAGTGAATAATACATTTAAAACAATTTTCAATTTCCGATGTCTGAATGGGTAATTCTTAATCTACTTAGTTGAATATTAAAAAGTATAAAATCTATTATGGGAGGTTCCACGTAAAAATGTTTTTTTTTTTCATAAATTTATTCATCAATTTTAAATGTCGTGAAATAAAATTTTATTATTTTAAGTAGGTAGGTATGTTTGAAGTGAAAAAATGTTTTTCCGCTAGTACCTATCAATATTTTTATATTATTGAAAAGTGCAATAGGAAATTTTATTAAAAATTATCGTAAACAATGTCTTTACACACCGCATCACTAGGTATATTAAATCAATGTTTTCACGGGTTTTAGATCAAAAAATTTCGGAATAATTTTTATATTCCTTTCGTTTTGAGTATTTTAATGAAGGCTAAGTTACCTTGGCTCCATGCTTCAGCAATTCCTCGCAACAACTGAGTCCGATACCGGCGGCTCCTCCCGTCACCAAAGCCACTTTCCCTTTTATGTCCATTTTCCGCCTGGCCGCTTTGCAGATCGCCGCAAAAAACCGACTGATTATCTCGGAAACCCCAAAAAAACTCTTTCAATAGCCGAGTGACGCGGCCGGTGCATTCAAAAGGCGTGGTTTGACAAGTTCAGGGTTCTTTCCGGCAGCGGAGGGTGCGAGTGATGTGTTTTGGCGCCGCAGCTCGACACGCGACGGCCGCGCCCTTGCGTCGCTCGGGGTGGGTCGGCTGTCGGGTTGCAGCGCGCCCTCTCGCTTTCCCCCGCCCTGTTCATTCGCCCCGTCGCACAGTGGTCGGAGAAGAAAATCTGAGCGAGCGAAATTATTTTAGTGTTTATTTGTATTCTATACCCATTAAATAATAATAATAAACCAATTTAAAGATATAAAAAATAAAATAAATGTAGTATGGAAAACTTGATTATACCACCTAAACACTCTTATATTAGGTCCTTACATATGAAATTGGCGTTTAGTATGGGAGGAACATAAAGCCGATTTTTTTTTATTATAATATATTTATTTAATCAAAGTATGTACCATTGCTATCTATGCACTTTTGCCATCTCATAGGTAGTTCATCGATCCCTTTACTAAAAAAACCATTCGGACGGGAATCAATAAAATCTTTGAAGGCGGTTTGGACTGCCCCATCGGAGTTGAATTTTTTCCTTTGCAAGAAGTTATCCAAATTTCGAAAAAAATGGTAATCTGTTGGGGCAAGGTCCGGAGAGTACGGTGGATGTCTTAGACATTCCAATTGAAGCTCCTCTAATTTGGTAGCCGTCTGTTGTGCAGTGTGTGGTCTAGCGTTATCATGAAGCAGCAGTGGCCTAGAGCGATTAACCAGCCTCGGTTGTTTAGCAGCTAGCTTTTCCATCATGGTTTGCAGTTGCTGACAATAGACATCTGCCGTAATCGTCTGGCCAGATTTAAGAAAGCTGTAGTGAACGACACCAGCACTAGTCCACCAAACGCTCACAAGTAACTTTTTTGGAGTCAATTTTCGCTTGGGGCATGGTTTGGCTGGTTCGGCAGGGTTCAGCCATTGCGATGATCGCTTCCGATTATCGTACAGGATCCACTTTTCATCACAGGTAATGATTCGATTTAAAATCCCTTCATTATTGTGCCGGTTGAGTAATGCAACGCAGCAGTCAACGCGCGTTTGTTGATTTGCTTCACTCAATTCGTGAGGTACCCACCTTTCAAGCTTTTTCACCTTAGCAATTTGCTTCAAGTGGATTAAAACAGTTTTATCACTAACACCGCAGCCTGCAGCTAACTCGGATGTGGTTTGCGATGGATCCGCTTCCACAATAGCCTTCAATTCTTCATTATCAACTTTGGTCTCCGGCCGTCCACGGGGCTTGTTCTGCAGGTCGAAATTTCCAGAACGAAAACGTTGGAACCAAAAACGCACTGTGTTTTCTTTTGCGGCACCGTCGCCATACACATCATTAATCCTTCGAGCCGTTTCTGCAGCACTGGTGCCACGGTGGAACTCGTACTCGTAAATAACGCGATATTTCAAGTTTTTCATTTTGTAAACTGAGTGACGCAAAGAAAAAAACAATTGAGGAAAAAACAAATGAATTATAATTTTCAAAACACAAATACATGAGTAAATAGCTGTATAAATTTGAATTTGGAATTCCTAACCAAAGAGAAGATATTTGAGATCAAATTTGCCAGTACGACAAAACGCCAATTTCATATGTAAGGACCTAATATTTCGGTACCTACTTACTACAAATGTAGATACATTAGCCGGCAAACATCTTGAAATTTTTCGGCGTAGTGGGGGGTAGTTTGCGCATGTACCATTCCACCAACGAGACCCAAAATTTGTCTTCTGCGCATCCCCCACTACGCCAAAAAATTTCAAGAAGTTTGCCGGCAACTGTATGAGCGTGTGCGTATTATAGTCTTCATTTTGAAATGTAGTTTTTCCCTTCGCTTTTCCGAATAGCAGCAAACCATCAGCGAAATGGCTGTTGGTTTGCTGCTATTCAATTTAATAAAATCATAGACAAACGAAAAACATAGAAATAGAGAAAATAAAGCATAAGTACGTCAAAAAATACTTGCGTTTTAAAAACTTTTATTGGTTAAAAATTGTTGGAAATATTTTGTGTCGTTCGCATTCCTTGTGTTAGAGACCTTTTCTAAAAATATTTTTGCATATCGTATGCATTAGAATAAATCCCCAATTTATTAATAGGATAATAAAAGTAATTACGTTATGATGTAGAAAAAAAAACATGTGTACCCAAGAAATGTATTTTTGTGAATAATCTATTAATTCTTACTAACGCAGTTCTCATCGTATAGGAATGGAATTGTGTATATGAGTTTGTAACAATGAATTTACACATAAAAAGATAATAAAATTTTCATACACTTGATCTTGATCATTTTTATAATTTTCGACTCGTAATTCATGTGAGATTCAGTATCATTTACTGGACCTGTAATACATACTTAGTATTCATATAAATACATTTTATCAGTAATAGTGATGGTCAAAGTCGTTATTCGAGATTTGTATCTGATTGTATCGATGATTGGTCACTGAGATTTGAATGTTGCTTAGTCTACCGACGGTTGCCCTTGAATTGCAATAAATCAGTTACTTATCACCAGTTTAATTAACGGAAATACATAATTATGAAATAACATTTTTACCCTATATTGTATTATTTATTTCTTTTGGATGAGTTATATAAAAAAGCTAATTTAAAGTATTGGGATGACAACAAACCACTATGAATAAATTGGAAAACAGTTGTCTACGAACAGTCAAGCATGCGAGCATTTATTCATTTAAATTAACATCTTCCGAACCCGCTATGAAAGAAGTTATTTTAGCATTTTTCTGTGAGCATCCTCCACCGCTATTCAATAAAAAGTATAGAGATAAAGAGAACGCGTAAGGCCGTGTCATTTTCATTAGCAAGTATAAATTTAAGTTCAATCTCCGGTCACGGATTTAAAAATATATACTTGTATCAGGCTGTTTTTGCAGCTTTATTGAAGTTCTTCAGTCCAAAATGGGCTTGATTCATATTTAATTTAAGGCTGGACATCCGTTTCGCAAACAATCGAATCTGTCAGATTACATCGATAGATCATGCTCTTTCAAGCCGTGCGCGAGATACCATCTGAGCGTAAATCGAATAAAAATCACACTTTCGTTACATATTTACACATACGTTGCTAAAAGAGTAAGGTTTTGATAGAAATAGATGATCATATATTCTTCGATTTCGAGTGCCAGCGGAATATTATGCGAAATACCCAGGCGTCCCCGCGGAACTACTGTCTCTGTCAAAATATTTACTTATTTTAACTTTTGACAAATGCTCGTATATTACTTGAGTCGAATTATAATTTTCCGTAAAGAATTTAAGGAACTTATTAATAATTATGAACTCCTTTTTAAACAATGCATATCGTAATATGACAATTACAAAATAATTACGCCCACGCGCATACCACGTATATCAAAATATTTATTATTTTAATTTTCGACAAATTCTCATATTTTATTTACATCGAATTATTACTTACTGCATAGAATTTAAAAAACATACTAATAATACTGAAATACTTTTCAAATCATAATGTATACTGTAATATTAAACAAAAAACAATACATTATAGATATAGTCCGTCCAACTTATCTGAAGAATAAAGGAGGGCGTCCCAATCGTTGTGGTACTGCCCATAATGTAAAAATTATCCAATTTGTAGGGAATTTTATGCAAATTCGTTTTTTCTTAAATAAGTTATTAAGCAGTATACGACACGATAAAAAACAAAAAATGTAAACTAACGTACAAATAAATTTATCAAAATATACATTCGTAAAATACACAACGTCACAAAATGGCGTTTTTTCAAAATCAAAGAAAAATACCATTTTCAGGAAAAAAAAACAAACAATAATAATTCTTTTAGGCTGGCGCCACATTACGCAGATCTTCCGCCGCGTTTTTTCCGTTGCGCCAAATCGGCAAAGCAAATAGATCGACCGATCATCCGCGTAGTGTGTTTAATAAGCGCATATTGTATGGAAAGAAATGTAGCGATGTTCCACGACAGAAGAGACGCGGCGGAAGATCCGCGCAGTGTGGCGCCGGTTTTATTCGGTGTCTCATACCTAATGATCATGACCACCATGTTTAACTCAGTAACACCTAAGGATATCAATCGGTTTAGGGCCGTTGTATCAACTTAGTAATCTTTCGTTCAAAGCATAGATATTTTGCATTTTCCACCGATCAAACAACTTGCTCTCGTAAAAATCTATGCTTTAAATGAACTATTGCTATAAAGTAAGTTGATGCAACCAGTCTTTAATGTGCATAAATAAAAAAGGTTATTTTTGAAAAAAGATGTTTATACAAATGAACTCGTTAATGAATTTTGTAATAAAAAGTATAAATAATAAAAATTCTACGTAAAAAATTATCGAATAAAATATGTTCTAAAACTTTTCTCATCTTACGGCTTCTAATTCAATTTTTCCACTTATCCTTGTTCTTTTTTTCCGGGTGTAGATATTTTAATGCCCATTTCCACGGCCACTTTACCTTCTTTAACTATTTTGTAAATTGCCGATTCAGAAATACCTGAAGAAATTGTATAATAGTAAATAAAAAACTAAGTATGGAAAAATCATTATAATTGCATGGCAGCATTAACCTGAAGAGGCGGCAATAAGTCTATGAACAAAATCAAACGGTATAATTGGGGCTTTTAGACGTTGTTCCTCTTCAAAAAACGTGTGCATTTTCAAGATTATTTCCCGAACACCGCTTGTAATGGTTTTTGGCATGGTGACAATCTAAAATGTTCTTAAAAAACTATCGAAACAGTCGTGAACCTCTCTGTAAACAAAGTCTGTCAAAGGTCTGTCAGCTGTAGATAATCCAATATGGCGTCGTTAGTTCCAAATTTGGCCATTCTTCAGATAAGTTAGACGGACTATAGCCAACGCGCATGCGCACGGCACATACAGTTTGTATTTTGACTCATATGGAGTCTTGAATTTTTGAAGCTGGACGCATCGGCATTCTGGTTTATGAGTGTCATATTTCATACTTTAGAATTTTTATTTTAAAATAATAATTAACGTGTTTTAAATTAAAAAAAATGTAGCTTTTTAATAGTGAATGAAGACTTAAAGTGTGGATATAAACACAATGTATCGTTGAAAATCATCTTTTTATATGAATAAAAAGCGTTTGAAAATCATAAAAAAAGTAAAAATTTCTTGCAAAAAAATCTATAACTTAATTGATATTGAACATTTCTTAATTCTCTTAGTATGGATTCTAGATAATTAAGTAAACTTTATACATATAAAAAACATATTATTCGTAAATATAAATATTAATTAAATCTTTGTTTTCCCTAGAACACTAAAAACTATTTTTTTGGCCGCGGCCTGTCGATTAATGCTTATATTTTCTTAATTATTGTAAATGATGTTTAGTACATTATATTTTTATAAAAACAAAGGTTCTATATAAGTTTTCTCCCTAAAAAATTCCAGTCTATCATATACATTCTGATATAAATGAATAATAAAAACCCACATTTTCGTAAAAAAAAACGCCTAAATATGCACTTGCAGTGAATGTGCCGCCTTAAGTTAATTTTCGCATATACTAACGGTCTTCTTCCCACCTATCTTCTTATGATCAATCACTTTAAAATTACTAACAAGATTCCTAAAAACTAACGGTATAAATCTTTAAAAATTAAATAAACTAACATTATGTACCCTATTATAACCTTTATTATGATTATCACCCTGTTATAAGCCGCAACAACCGTACGAGAAGATGTATGAATGTGGCCGAAGCAAAAGTGGTGTTCCAGAATAGAAGAGTGTGGCATTCAATCCTCTTTGCCTACCCCTGCGGAGAAACGGCGTGATGGTTAGTTAGTTAGCTAGTTATATACCCTACATCCTTTTCCATTACTAATAGAATTGAATCATCAACACAGAACAATATTTATCCTATATACAAATAAAATGAATCGCTTACAATTTCAATTTCTAAAATAAAATAGAAAAAAACGCAACCATCACACCATTTGCCAACGAAGAAATACACTTGTTTTGTGGCAAGAACACCCCATAGGGGTGAAACGCCAGGAAAGAGGAAGAAGAAGAAGAAAAAAAGCATAGACAATAAAAATTATTTTTGAACAACCTTGGTGATCCTTGACTTTTGTGTTTTTGGTTGTGCAACGGAGTGGCACATTATCCGTTAGGGATGGGTCGTCGACGTATTTACCGTCGACGAAACGAGACCGTCCACGTCTATCCATCGACGAGACGATCAACTAGTTGAATTCGTCAACTAGTTGACGCGTCAACTTCGTTACGCGGACGTCGCGGACGTTCTATCTAAACATCGGGACGATGGTCAACTGTCTACGGTTCGGCGCGACGCTGCTCGACGGCTTTTTTTATTACGTTAATTTTTAAAATTTAAAGAAGTTCGTAGGAATATAGTTTCGGGGAAAGTAAAACCGCTACTTGTACTTATATGTAAAAAGAAATATTTTATTATTTATTTGTTTACGCACATTATATCTTTTACATATTGTTTTATATACTTCTTTCTATATATAATAAAGAAAGAAGTAGATATACACAACAATATCAGGTGTAAGCAGTAAAATATTAGTTCAATAAAAAATAAAATAATTAAACAGAATTGTTTTATTTTATACAGCGCAAAAATCACCGAAACGTCGCACGTGCACATCGCACAAATCAAGTAAAACATAATAGATAATAGCTTATCAAGCCTATCTCGCCCTACGCATGCATTCAAATTTTAAGTCTGTGTCATAGTTCATGTACACAAATCTGCACTCTGTGGTCTACAAGTCGACAGCGAGAGATGGGAGAGAAATAAACGGAGACGTTTTGTCTTGCTCTCACTCGTTGCTTTGCATTACATTGAATCTCGAATCGTCCACCGACCACGGCGTCCGCCGTCCACCGTCTACGAATTCAACTAGTCCATGCGATGAACGTAAACCATCGACGTGTCGATGCAACGTCAACGGTTGATTTCAACTAGTCCGTCCATTCAACGCCCATCCCTATTATCCGTATATCCATAGATAAGAAATTCATTTATCCATTATCTTTTCAAGTTGTTCGTCATGGCCGGGGACCAGGCACAATTTTATCAAATTTTAAATACGCTCCTCGCCACCGACAATGATATTAGGACACAGGCCGAGGTTTGTATTTGCGCTGTTTATTACATATTTATCATTAATTTTTGACTCCTGTCACTCGTTTCATGCTTCATTGTTCGTTAACTAATTTTAAATGTCGCCTAAAAACGTGGTATTCCAGCATGCGCCAACTCGTTTTACCACGGATGACTCATATGCCGGGTACCGTTGTAATTGATAGCCTGATTTAATTTATTTCGACATATTTTTTTACTGCTTGTAGCGATAAAATTTGAATTTATTGTCAAATTCCAAATTTGATATTATTTGTTCTCATTTGTCAACCGCATGACGCGCCAATTGCCGCGTTTTTTATTGGCGCTCGACCGAACCTATGGAACTTTCAATTGTTAGCATTTTTGCGCAGTCAAGAACTACTTTCAGCGCGTATTTCCAACTGAAAGTCATCACGTTTATTTATAACACTTTTAAATTTGCGTATTTAACAAGATGCACCAATTCGTTCCAATAAAAACGCCCGAAGAGCTGTAAATTTGTCGGAATGGTCAGCCGCTCGCGCAGTGTGATCTATAAATAGAAACACCACACGTGTTACATTTTTAATCAATTCTATGCGAGTTGGTGATCTGTTTAGCTTAAATCGACTATCACATTAATTTGGTCTCCTAGTAACAAAAATATTTTTTTTACGAACCTAATATGACATTATTGTGTTGATTGTTTTGACCCATATTTCTACAATGACCTAGTTCCCACCGGGTGATTCAACACCACTATTTGCTCCCCAGTTATGTACTTTGAGAATGTTTCATTCAGTTCAATTATTCTCTCCATATTCAATTATTATAATCTCACGCTTACCAATTTTAATAAGAATGCCCTTTACCTGAAATTAGCCACATTACCCATTACAAATATGTCGCCGATGACCCACTCATGAAAACTTGCGAGAGCCAGAACACCAGTGAAATGTAGGCCAGTTGTGTCCTTTTCAACTATTTTGTATTTTAACATTTAACGAAACACTAAGGAACGGTTGCTTAACGAGTAGTTTGAGTAATAGTTAAGCCAAAAGCATAGATTTTTTTATAAAAACGGGTGTTTTGATTGGTGGAAAACACAAAATTCTACGCTTTTTTCTTAACTATTACTCGTAACTCCTAATCAAACACAAGCCCTAAGAATTTTCTGTTAATGTTGCAACTCTTTTTCACGGTACCTACGAAGGCTTGTCCCGCTCTGCACACTATTGAAATCATAAGAATGGGGGACATGTATTTTTGTGATCAAATTGATCAGTCGCTTTTTAAGTCCCCACAAATGACGTGGACCGCGCCCTTTGGGTGGATCTCCAGTAAGAGATTTAGCTACTGATTTCTCGAGAGTAATTTTCATCATAATTTATATTATATTTGGCATTCTTTAAAACACAATAGGTAAGCAGTTATAGTGGAGTGTTTTTTTTTTTAAGAAATATATGGTGTGGGTGGGTGCTGTTAGCTAAAAATGGTATTCATGTGTCTATGTACGGTTAATTTATTAATTATATAGAAGGATGCCTAAGTGCAGAAATTGAATTACGAACAATCGATTTACATGTTCAGGAGGCACACATTGTGAAAAGTAGAAACACAATTTTAATCCCTCTGTTTGATTTACATACATATGTACATCTGGTAGGTCATTCTGGATAGAATATCGGCTGCTGTGGATTATGTTTTACATCTGTTAGGTCATTCTGGATATAGTATCGGCTGCTGTGGATTGTGTTTTACATCTGTTAGGTCATTCTGGATATAGTATCGGCTGCTGTGGATTGTGTTTTACATCTGTTAGGTCATTCTGGATATAGTATCGGCTGTTGTGGATTGTGTTTTACATCTGTTAGGTCATTCTGGATATAGTATTGGCTGCTGTGGATTATGTTTGTGTGATAATATGCTGTCCCATATACAGGGTGTCTCGTAAATAGTAGCAAAAATATCAGGGGAGTCTTCTAGTAATGGTCACTCTCATTTTAACCGGTTATTTTCGGTAGTTATTTGGGACTTGTATCTGATTGTACCGATGATTGATAACTACGATATAACTTATCTAGTGCCTATACATGCATTGGCAATCATCGATGCAATCAGATACAAATCTCAAATCTTAGTGTGTCACCGGTTAAATTACCATCATTATCTTCATTCAATTTTGAATAGAAGATTATATTAATTCTTTACACTTGCTTTGATGCAAGTCAAATAAAATTATTAAAACCTTGCAGAAATTTGAAAATGTTGTTTGTTTCACTCGAAAGTGTAAAGAATATTTTCTATTAAAAATTTAATGAAGAACACTCCCTGAAGTTTTTGCTATTAGCTACAAATTCTGTTTAATTTTAAAGATTTAACCAAGCATTCCTTGTAGAAATCAAATTCAAATGTTGGACGGATCCACAGAAAGGATGTCACCAGACTTGTACAGTTTCTTTGGTAATTATAGATAAAGGTTAAATAAGCTTCATTTAATGCCGGCTGATATCTGAATGCTATTATCAGACCGGTTGCTAACTGACTGTCAGTGGTATCCGTTATTAAATAAATACACAAGTTTGCGAAATGTGCACTGTATTCATCTTTAACATTCATTCAATTTTGAATAGAAAACATTCTTTAACTTTGGGTGAAATGTTGGCATTTAAGGAGATATTATGCCACATCAAAAAAAAAAAATTCCGATATCTCTAGCTTATCTTTTCTAAAACCGTAGACTATCATGAAAGTAATTTATATTGAATAAAAAAAAAAATTCTTTGACAACAGTCAAATTAAATAATTAAAACCTCAGATAAATTTGAAAAAAAATTGTAAGGTTTTTGCAATTTAATTTGACTTATATTCAAGTGAATAAATTTTTAATACTCTATATTTGTTACTGTAGTGTACTGTTTTGCAGAAAATTAGTCGGAAATTTTGAAAAAATAATTAATCACACCTTCCTTTTGTTGCTTTATTGTGAAGTACTGATCACATGCGAGTGCCGTAAAAATGCTGCCCAGTATAGCATATGGATATGTGAAAAAAATAACATAGTCTGATTGGTGTATTGTGTGTTTAGGAGGCATACACCAACATATCCACGGAGAACAAGGTGAGCTACCTGCTCGCCTCCCTGCAGGATGCCACAATGGGCGAGGACATGCGCCAGATGGCCGCCGTTCTGTTGAGGCGGCTGCTCTCCTCCGATTTCCAAGAGTTCTACCCCAAATTAGCAGTGGAAGCGCAGCAGCAGTTCAAGGAACACGTGCTGAGGACATTGCAGGTGGAGCAGACACAAGGAATCAGGAGAAAGGTGAGGATCCGAGATGAGACGTTTATTAGCCAAGCTATTGTAAAGCCTTTACCCGCTATACTTTTGTGAATTTTATTGGTATTTTAATTTAATTCCTAGCATGAACATTCAAGCTGATAATTTTTTCTTTTTATCAAATATAGTAGACCCTCGATTACTCAGGATGGCAGGAAAAAATGACCTGCATAATATCAAGCAAAAAATAATTACAAACACACGATTCCACATTCAAAAATAGTATGCATAATGGTGATGGTATTTTAACCGGTGACACACTAACCGCTATTTGAGATTTATATCTGATTGCGTTGATGATTGGCAGCTGATTTTTTACAATTCAACGATTTTCAATTTTCAAATTTTCGTTTTACTTAAACCACCAATTTCCTCAATATTTTTTGGAAAATGATATAAAAAATTGAATTTTTCACCTCAAAGAAAGCAAATATAGCAAGAAATAATGTTTATGAAACTTTATTAAGACAAGAATGATTCAAATCTTACAATAAAAATTATAAAAACTAAAATCAAAAATGTGCGGATGGAAACTCAGGAACTGTTTTGATTTATTGGTTCACTTGAATTTCCCGTTTCAGTTTGCAAAGTTTCCATTTTGAACAAGAGCGTCTATTCTATGATAAGAGCATGCCAGTAATAAGCATATGTGTTTGATTATTAGCTTTGAGCATGCTCATTCATGAGCATTAAAATAAGCATGCTAATAATGAGCAAGTGTGCACAGTTGCTAGAGCATGCTAATGAACATGTGTATCAGTACCAAGGTTCGAAAAAACCCGATTTTTATAATAAAAATCAAATAATCGGATTTTTTTATATATATCCAAACTTTTATTTCTCCTTTTTTGCACACATCGATTGATACTAACTCGAAATAATTAGGAAATTAAATTTTTTTATTTTGTATACGAATTATTATTTATTAAATAAGTGAATTGTATAAGTACTGAAAAAGGCAATTATTATATACAGGGTTATTTGTAAAACATTAATAACCTCGCAGGACTATACTCCTGCCTTGATTATGAGTCGAAAATGTTCAAGCTATCATAACCTGATTTTTTAACATTATCTGAAAATACAATCAGATACGAATCCAAAATAACTGTACCGAAAATAATGTAATAATAATTAAACGGTTTAACCATCGCAAATGCATAACTGCTCACAGTTGTATAGCACAAGAATACAATCTAAATGTGGTCACAATTAATTGAAAAATAAGTTTTAAAACAGGACATTTACTTGTCGAGCGATAACACACAACGTGCAAAATTTATGCACAATTCTGAATTATTAAAATGGTGAAAAAAAATACGCAATCACACACAACCATAGGGCAGGAAATTGCAGTACTGAGAAATAAGAGGAATAATTAAATAAGTCCAAAATACACCACTCAAGTGCATATTTACGTTTACAATAACACTTGAGGTGCGTTCTCCCGTTTGTGTCAAAGTAAACACTCTGTTAAATATTGACAGAAATTCCTGAAATTTGTGATTCGGTATGTTCATAACTTTACAGGCTTTATACAGGGCTATTTGGAAAACATTAATAACCTTGCAGGACTACATTCCTGCCTTGATTATGAGTCCAAAATGTTCAAGCTATTATGACCTAATATCGATAGTCATGGAGATATGCGACATCAAAGTTTGCATTTTTTTTTTTTCCCAATATTTCTGACTTATTTTTTGTAAAACGTTTCGTCAAGCACGTCACTCAATTTGAAGTTTGCTCCAAATCACTCACAACCATTTTTCATGTGTGACTTGCCATTGCGTTTTTGATTTTCAAGTAATTGCCCTACAAAGGGTTAAGGCCTACGTAATAATCTCGGCTCTACTCGTTCAGGTTATAACTGTGGGTATATGACCTCCACAGGTGTGTGATGTGGTAGCCGAGGTGGCCAGGAACCTGATTGACGAAGATGGCAACAACCAGTGGCCGGAATTCCTTCAGTTCCTGTTCCAGTGTGCAAGCGCCGCCGATCCTCACCTCAGAGAGGCAGCTTTGAGAATGTTCACGTAAGTGTTTCAGGGATTCCACTTCTGCTTAATAGGTTTTTTTTTTTTGTAACTATTGAATATTTCTGCTTGCAATTTTATTTGCCAAATTAATGCTACTAATTCTTATATGATTAATAATGCTAATTTGGCATTATAATATTTTGCTTACGCTTGAATTTTCTAAAGTATAAACAATGTGCCAATGGAATCTGTCATGTAATGAAATTAGCAGGCCACTCTGTGTTAACTGCTTTTTAAATAGTTGAATGTCTCATGAAAAGTAACTATTTGATTTATTAACAAATTAATGTTTTTAAGTATCATATTTACGATAATGAAATACTTTTTATTTCATATTTACTCATTACTAGTTTGATACAGTAGTAAGCGGGATGTTATGTATAGTCCGTCCAACTTATCTGAAGAATAAAGGAGGGCGTCCCAATCGTTGTGGTACTGCCCATAGTGTAAAAATTATCTAATTTGTAGGGAATTTTATGCAAATTCGTTTTTTCTTAAACAAGTTATTAAGCAGTATACGACACGATAAAAAACAAAAAATGTAAACTAACGTACAAATAAATTTATCAAAATATACATTCGTAAAATACACAACGTCACAAAATGGCGTTTTTTCAAAATCAAAGAAAAATACCATTTTCAGGAAAAAAAAACAAACAATAATAATTCTTTTAGGCTGGCGCCACATTACGCAGATCTTCCGCCGCGTTTTTTCCGTTGCGCCAAATCGGCAAAGCAAATAGATCGACCGATCATCCGCGTAGTGTGTTTAATAAGCGCATATTGTATGGAAAGAAATGTAGCGATGTTCCACGACAGAAGAGACGCGGCGGAAGATCCGCGCAGTGTGGCGCCGGTTTTATTCGGTGTCTCATACCTAATGATCATGACCACCATGTTTAACTCAGTAACACCTAAGGATATCAATCGGTTTAGGGCCGTTGTATCAACTTGGTTTATAGTAATCTTTCGTTCAAAGCATAGATATTTTGCATTTTCCACCGATCAAACAACTCGCTCTCGTAAAAATCTATGCTTTAAATGAACTATTGCTATAAAGTAAGTTGATGCAACCAGTCTTTAATGTGCATAAATAAAAAAGTTTATTTTTGAAAAAAGATGTTTATACAAATGAACTCGTTAATGAATTATGTAATAAAAAGTATAAATAATAAAAATTCTATGTAAAAAATTATCGAATAAAATATGTTCTAAAACTTTTCTCATCTTACGGCTTCTAATTCAATTTTTCCACTTATCCTTGTTCTTTTTTTCCGGGTGTAGATATTTTAATGCCCATTTCCACGGCCACTTTACCTTCTTTAACTATTTTGTAAATTGCCGATTCAGAAATACCTGAAGAAATTGTATAATAGTAAATAAAAAACTAAGTATGGGAAAATCATTATAATTGCATGGCAGCATTAACCTGAAGTGGCGGCAATAAGTCTATGAACAAAATCAAACGGTATAATTGGGGCTTTTAGACGTTGTTCCTCTTCAAAAAACGTGTGCATTTTCAAGATTATTTCCCGAACACCGCTTTTAATGGTTTTTGGCATGGTGACAATCTAAAATGTTCTTAAAACTATCGAAACAGTCGTGAACCTCTCTATAAACAAAGTCTGTCAAAGGTCTGTCAGCTGTAGATAATCCAATATGGCGTCGTTAGTTCCAAATTTGGCCATTCTTCAGATAAGTTAGACGGACTATAAGATAGTAGTTCGATTCTCTTTCAGGGAGACTGACATGTTAGACTTATTTTTCAATAGCACAAGCGTTTAACTTAGTTTGAAAAATAATGTGACATGCGTTCTATAGGACACGTCACTATTTTTTTTTTTAAATAAAGATTTTTGTTTAAGGCAGCACATTCATTGCAATAACTTAGATAGAAGCTTGGTCTAATATAAAATTAATAAATTGAATTTATGAAATATGTAAATCAAACCATGAAATATGTATGTCAAATTATGCTATAGCTTTTTAGTCAGCCAAAATCAGTTTTGCTGTGCGCTGCAGCTAGAGGCGGACGTCTTTCTATGGAGGTTTTATTTTGTTAATGAAAAATACCTATTAAACATGTCAATGCAAAATTTGCCTATAATATGAATTAATATTAATATTATACTATCAAAAGCGATTAATTTTTCTCATATAATAAAATTTCTAACTATATTAATATAAATTTCTTAATTATGTCTTTATTTTCATCCTCATGTGTGCGTAATTTTATGTAAACATTTCGACATATGCTGTCGGACATCGGTTGTCCTCGGATGTTTCCGTATATGTTAATTGCCGGTGCATAATAAACAATGATCGCTCTTTCTATCATAACTTTTTACTCTAGCAATGTTCATGACTTATGTGATAAAATAACTCTTGTTATTTGATATTACATTCAGATTAACTGTCAGACTCGTTGAAAGAGCACGATCTAATCGTGCTTTCAAAAGTACCACAAATTTCAAACTTGTTCAATATTGTGTATTATCACTACTATTTTTTTTTTTAAATTTTAAATTTATTTAATATACAGTCGATCTCGGTTATAACGAGCTCGGATATAAGAAGATCCCGGCTATAATGAGAAAAACTGTGAATTCATTTTTATTTGCGCATATTCCCATACAATCAGTCTCGGCTATAAGGAGCGATTCCCAGATATACGGAGCAAATTTTAGAAACCCTGCAAACATATTTGCTTGGGTTACAGAAAAAAAAACAAATACTTACTCATAACAATGAACTTTTTTACATTGCGGCTCGCATTTAATTAGGATTCATTTTATGATGTACACAAACTTGCGTCCTAGCATTTAAAAGCCGAATCAGTTAAACGTGAATTGTTCTATCGGAAAAATGTTCACTAACAAACGAAAGTGTCTCCAGGTTCGCGAAAAAGTCAAAATTATTGGCGTCAAAAAGTCTGTAAAAAGTTTTCACAATTGTCGTTCCATCGCTCTGGAAAGATAGGGATGTTTATTTAGCTGCTCTTGAAAATAACATCACACAATCAAAAAAAATTGTGAAAAAAGTGAATCCCGGATATAAGGAGTCCCACCTATAAGGAGCAAATTTAGTTGGTCCTGTCGCGTTTGTTATAACCGAGTTCGACTGTATATACCAAAACAGTTCTTATATATTTACATATTAGATTAACATTTTTTTTAAATACTTTATAGTCATGTAGGACCTCATCAGTGAAGAGAAGCTCTTGAGTCTGATGAGGGAGCCACAGTTCTTATTATAATATATAGGTATCATCACACACGTAACACCCGGAATGAGGCTACATTTGATGTTCCAATCAACCCCAAAGCTTGAAAATTGCTTATAATTAAATTTTAACCTCCAGATCCGTCCCTGGCGTGTTTGGAAACTTCCAGAACCAATACTTGGAAGTGATAAAGCAGATGTTGAGTGCCTCGCTGCAACCCGATTCCGATTACATCGTCCGCTTCCAGGCCGTGAAGGCGGTGGGCGCTTTCATCGCCTCACATGACAAGGAGCCCAACATACAGAAGCACTTTGCTGACATTCTGCCCAACATGATGCAGGTACCAATGCCAAACCATCGCCAAAATCAATTTTAAATATATATTTTTTAATTACTCTTGAAAAGGCAGAATAATAATTTTGTCGTAATTTTGTAAGTAGACTCACCTTATTTTTTTGCATACTTTTTATTTTTTAAACCTTCTAGAGCAAATGGAAGTTTTTTAAAAAGCATGCAAGATTAAAAAGTCAAGCAATTAGCATTGCAGGTCTTCCATGCCCACCAATGTCAGTATCTTGTCTACAAAATTGGTTCAACAATTTACTTAGTGACGAATGACATGTAAAACATTATTGCAGATTTCTATTTCGGTTTCCAGGTGATCGTTTTGAGCATGGAACAGCAGGATAGCGACGATGCCCTACTGAAGGTCCTAATTGATTTGGCCGAGTCCACACCCAAATTCTTGAGATCCCAGATTCAGCCCATTTTCCAACTGTGTATAAAGGTGAGACTATCTTATATTTTTAATTTTTAACACTACAGAAGGCTTGAGAAAATTGTTTAGGTGTATTATGATCTCTTCGGGAATTGAATCCAGGACCGCCGGATGTGAGAAGCCAGTGCCATGCCGATTGGACTGCAATGTGCCTAATCTATAAAGATAATTAATACATACCTTACTTTTTATCTATGAAAAATAATTGCACACATTTCCTACCAGATTAGTTACATTTTGAGGTACAAAAGTCAAGCATACTTTTAATATTGGCACTTTTAAAATAAATAGAAGTACTATATAAAGTATGCGAGATAAAGCGGTCAAGCTAATTAGCTTGGTTGGCATCTTTAGCCTTCCAGTGTTGACACCTTGCCCACAAATTTCACTTACACCTCTTTTGTAGCTAGACTACATATTTAGTCTGAAATCATCACCAGGATAAAAATTTATTGTAAACCTCAAAGTTACCGAGACCAAAATTGTGTGAATAATAGTGAGTAAGAAGTGAATAATATATTGCATTTCATATTCGCATCGCTAGTGATTTTTATGACACAAGTTCAGGGTTTTTAATTACAAATTAAGAGAATACATTGTGATTTGGAAATCAAAATTTATTTTCACTATTTTAAATTCTTACTGCTTTTCTCTAAATATATCAATAGTACTGAAAATGACAGACATAACGCGTTTCAGGTCTTTGGTGATGCCGACTGCGAAGACTCCACTCGTCAGCTGTGCCTAGAGGTGCTGGTGACTCTCAGTGAGTCCGCTCCGGCTATGGTGCGCCGCCAGGCCCTACCGCAGGTGTCAGCGCTTGTGCCACTTGTTTTGCAGACCATGGCAGACCTCGAAGATGAGGATGATTGGGCTGTTCAGGATGAGATATCCGACGAGGACAATGATAGGTTGGTAGTGTATTGAATTCGGAGGCACAAGTCATATGGCTTGTGCCCTTTTCATCGCTATTTCTTTCAAAATATTTGGCGCATCTAATTATGTGAAAAAAAATTTGGCCAGAAGATGGAGCAACACAAAATTAAATTTTTGAGGTAATCTATGGGAGCCATTTCCCGATAATTCGGCGATGGGAGACAAAATAAAAAACACTACAAAAACAAGTCACTGTACACAAACTTAACTGGAGCACTTTAATTCACACTAATTTCGCACCAGTCATTCGTCTGTGGAACACTTCGCTCTTCACGCTGTTTATTGCTCACCCACTGATTTTGCCCAAATGTCAAAAGACTGCATGTGGCGCTCACAACCGCGCAATATACAGGATACTGGTTTTCCAGAAGCTTCTCTAAGATAGTCACGTTTTCCCGTTTATTGTAAAATGTTTGTTTATTTGAAGACTTCAACCGTATGCAATTTCTCTCACTTCTAGCATCTCAATGTTAAAGTGAGACTATCTCATATAAAGATAATATATTGCTTTTTATCCATGACAGCATTTCTGAAAATTTTTTTTGCATTCCCAACCAGATAAATGGAATTTTGAGGTATAAAATTCCTTGAGAAATGAGAATACCCAAGCATACTTTTAATATTGGCACTTTTAAAATAAATAGAAGTATTATATGAAGTATGCGAGACAAAGCGGTCAAGCTAATTAGCTTGGTTGGCATCTTTAGCCTTCCAGTGTTGACAACTTGCCCACAATATTTTCTTTGCACCAAGTTTGTAGATCTCGTTGCTGATTGATGAGCATGACTGATTTTCACCTCCAATAGTGACTTTCTCTCCTCCCCCACAGCAACAGCGTTGTGGCAGAGTCTGCCCTGGACCGCATGTGCTGCGCTCTGGGAGGCAAGACCATGCTGGGGCTCATCATGGCCTCCATCCCGCTCATGCTGGGCTCGGGAGACTGGAGGCAGCGACACGCGGCGCTGATGGCCGTGTCCTCGGCTGGGGAGGGTTGCCACAAGCAGATGGAGCAGATGCTGGATGAGATCATGACCGGAGTCCTCGGCTTCCTGCAGGACCCGGTATGTTAACTTCCTAATCAGTTTCAAATGCAGTCTGACATTTTTTCATAAATTTCATTCCTTTTTATCGAGTCACTTTATAAACATGTAATATTTATTTAGAATTGGTCCAAATATGTACAATTTCATTGGTAACTTAGTAACTTAGACCACGTCATCGCAATTAACAATTTTAAGGATTAAAGAAATCAACTTTTTCGATTATTTTTTTTTATTATCACGTTCGGTAAATATTTAGAGATTGTTATTATTTTATCCAATACATAAATACATCACAGAGGAATGCCTAAAATATGCACTCCGTATTTAGTATATTTGCAGAAATATTTTATAATTAGACGCAATGTCGACTTAATTTTCAGCACCGAACAAGAAGGGTTGCAGCATTTAAATTATTTCATATCAGCATTATTCAATTCAACTAATTAATTTCAGTTTTAACACAAGTTAACAGTACTTCTTGTAATTCTTTTTTTTTTTGTACAATTTTCTGATGAGTTTAGCGATAAGATAAACTAGTTATTAATATTGGCATACATTTTGTGTTGTGAATCTTCTAGAACAAAGGAATTTTCATTAAAAATGTATGCAAGATTGATAAGTCAAGCAATTAGCATTGCAGGCCCCTGTGCCCACCAATGTCAGTATCTTGCCTACATTCCATTAAAAGGTAAACAGCTGTTATGTCTTTGTGTGTATTATCCATAAATTACAATGGTGTTTGTTACTTTTCCAGCACCCCCGTGTGAGACACGCGGCCTGCAATGCCATCGGACAGATGTCCACAGACTTTGCCCCCATATTTGAGAAGAAATTCCACGACAAGGTTGTGCCAGGCCTTCTCATGGTCCTCGACGACAGCGCCAACCCTCGAGTTCAGGTAACAGAAAAGAGCATCTTATATTTAACCTCCTTAAAAATAAAATCCTTAATAAAGTAAAAACTGTAAATTTTTGATCTGAAGAGATATATAAAACTGGTGGTCAGAAATCAGTCATGCAACCTAGTTCTTATTACTGTATGTCTAGCTCAAATTTTCAAGCTTTTTGGTCTTTCGGATTTAGTAAAGTTTAGCATACTTGTGATATTGGCACTTCTAAAATGAATGGAAGTATTATATAAAGCATGCGAGATAAAGCGGTCAAGCTAATTAGCTTGGTTGGCTCCCTTAGCCTTTCAGTGTTGACACCTTGCGCACAAATTTCACACTTCGTAACGCAAACGTAAGCTGCGTATTTTTTTTTTCTGTAGGTCGTTAGGAAAAAAATACTCCTTGACCAGGTAATTTAGATATTGTCACACTGGGAAAGATCCAGGTTACTGATAAGTGTTTTATAATTTCAAATAAATGTGTTTGAAAAAAAAAACTAAATTGATAGAATGATTTTATTGGCCAGTGGAATACTAATTGTGCACACCTAGCACTTAAAAACTTTGACATTGAACATAATTAAAATATTTTATACATTTATTCATTTGAATAATATAAATATTTTCAGGCCCACGCTGCTGCTGCACTTGTAAACTTCAGCGAAGACTGCCCGAAGAATATCCTCACGCAATACCTGGACCCTATCATGAACAAACTGGAACACATATTGACCACCAAGTTCAAGGAGGTACGTAACATTCCATTATCCTAGAACGCATTCTGGAGCACATCCTCTGTCCAATGTTTCGTTAGTGATGGATTAGCCTGGTGTGGTGCCATCACTTCCATAACATTGGAAAATTAAAAATGTTCTGTTTCCAACATTGTCATGTTTTATGGCGCTGCTGGCTCAACATTACATTGACATGACATCTTTCCAATCATGATCATTACCTTACAGGTTAATTTGTACATTACTCATTTTATGTATGAGGGCTATTTGGAAAGTAATCTGTAGTGTGAGTAGCATGAGGTGTAGGGTCGCCATCGCCGCGTGGAATGGTTCAGTACGTTCCAGCTGAGCAAGAGGGAGCACCATACTGCTGAGGGTTCATTTGTAACACGAGTGCCACAATAAAAAATCCCATCAAATGCTTGTTGATTTTATGAAATATGGTATGAATATTGAGAGAAGAAGAGCTACACAAAACAAATGTCGTATTCTTATGACATGTGGTGTCATGTTTTTGCATGACAACGCTCGCCCTCAAAGTGCTTGGCGAACACAAGACATTTTGGGCAAGTTTTGATTCAACTTTTTGACCATCTCCCATATAGCTCGTACTTGGCTCCGATTTCCGCATATTCACCCACATGAAGAAGTGGCTTGGTTCCCAACACTTTGCTGATGATGAACTTCTTCAAAACACGGGTTGACTATGTTCCTAGGCAGCAGAGTTTTGTGAATGTTGATGTATGGTGTCATTGGATCGTGCTCTTTCAAGAGGAGAACAAGACAAACCTAATATTGGATAAACATTGCACTAGCGCGTATATTTACGAATTATTTGATGATGGACGTTGCGAGAAAAAGAGAACCATAAAATAAAATATACGGAAATACCCGAGAGCAGCTCGTGCTTGTGTATTTTTTTGTCCGAATTCAGAATGTCTTAAGTCTAGAATTTATAAAAGTGAATTTATATTTTTCCAATAATATGTATTGTAAAAAAAGAAATGAAAAAATCATTTTTCTTAAATTGCTGTTCTTTAAATTTAAAAATTATGTCGCATAAGCACATTTAGGTATTATTTTGACTTCCGGCTGAAATATTAATTTATTAGAACACATCATACCATTCAATACATATGTTCTATCAATGATTACAGTTGGTGGAGATCGGCACAAAGCTGGTGTTGGAGCAGGTAGTCACAACGATAGCTTCGGTGGCCGACACTGCTGAAAAAGATTTTGTCACTTACTATGATCGACTGATGCCCTGCCTCAAGTATATCATACAGAATGCCAACACAGATGAGCTCAAGATGTTGCGTGGCAAGACCATTGAATGCGTCAGTCTTATCGGTGAGCTTTCTATTATTTTATAACTTTAAGCATTAAAGGTTAGATTAGATATTTGAGTGTAGGAATAATTTTGTACAAAATTATGTTTGTTCTTATTATTATTCATTATGGTCAAAATGATGAAAAATGCTCTGCCAACATGGCATATAAAATTTTACAACTATAAATATAAATGTGTAACTGATATTTTGTAATCTCTACAGTGACCTCTTTACTTTGTACTTTATATGTAGCAGTATTAGTCCCTCATGCTGTGTGGTCCACTGTTCAGCTGTGGCATTGTGTCTTTACCATGACATTGCCACTTCCTAAACTTTGGAATAAAAATTCAGCAGATATAACTCTACATTGTTGCATTCATCTACTTTTGAGAGTTTACTTATGAGACTGCTTACATATTTTTTTTGTGAACAACAGCGTTCTTTCAAATTGTCAAACGAAACTTATCGATTCCTGGTATCTTCTAAATTTGTTTTACATGAATCCTTTTCAGGCTTGGCTGTCGGTGAAGACAAGTTTATGCGTGATGCATCTGAGGTGATGGATCTCCTCCTCAAGACACACACTGAGGGTGACCTCCCGGAGGATGATCCTCAGACCTCGTACCTCATCTCTGCCTGGGCCAGGATATGCAAAATCCTAGGTGAGCAAGAATGAATATTGGTGTTGTATATTTTTGTCCAATGCTCGTCAGTGGCATTTGCTTCTTATAGAACTGTCACTTCCTAAACATTGGTATATTAAATGAAGTCAGCCTAGAATCGCTTACGTTATTTCCATGGCATCAGCAATACTGTTATTGGTGTCTTTACAATGTTCAATATTAAAATACAGTTCTTTAGGGAATAGTGGTCCAGTCGTAGAATGAAAAAAGTGTCGCAACGCAGGGGATCCGCCCGAGACGCCAGTCGGCCAGTTATAAAGGTTGGTGATCAGTGAGTGTACTGCCCGTCTCCGGGTTACAGCCCCTCTGTGTCGCTTACCAAGGTTGCCTACGAAGTCAGGTCAAGCAATGTTGTGTTCGTAATACCATTGTATTACGAGCTTGACCCTCCTGCCTAAATGATTCGACACTTCTGCAACACAGTATTGGGTCAAGTATGCACAAACTTGTTGAGTCAAGAGTCAGGGCGATTGACGAAATGTCATTACAGTACTAAAAAAATGTGCACATATGAGACAGGAATTTTAAAATTCATCCTGTTGTAATTTGAAACAGGTCCATTGCTATAGAAGAAAGAATATTAAGAATTTATTTTGAATGAATGTTTGCTGAGTGGTTTTTATTATTTTCAGGCAAAAAATTTGAGCGATACCTTCCGCTTGTGATGCCTCCTGTCATGAGGATGGCGGCCATCAAGCCCGAAGTGGCTCTTCTAGACAATGATGATTTGGAGTCCATCGAGGATGATGTGGACTGGCAATTTGTGAACCTCGGAGAACAACAGAACTTCGGAATCAGGACTGCTGGTGAGGAAATTTCTCGCTTATTATTAAGTTTTCTGATCCACTGTTCGTCAGCGGCATTTTGTCTTTTTTTCATGACATTGTCACTTCCTTAACTTTGGAATATTAATTTGGCAGTTTTTAATCTACATTAGTTGATTTACTTTGACTTATGAGATATTATTACCAACTGCCAACATTATTTTGTTAAGATTCAATAATAATTTTCAAATTCAACTTCCAGCATATTTTTTTTTACAAAAATGTGGGTTTTTATTATTCTTTTATATCAGAATATATATAGACCAGAATGTTTTTAGGACAGTAACTTGGATAGAATTTATGTTCTAATATAAAGGTAATAAACTGTACATTACAGTAAAAGCTCTTTAATACGAAATTCAGGGGACCGAAATTCAACAAAAAAATTCGAATTTCGAATTAGGGAAGTAGAATTAGTAGGAAGTTTTTAAACCATCAACACACTTTCTAAACATTTCCAAGTGTACAAACAAATGCATTTTTTAACATGTATTTTTAAACACATTTATTTGGCCAATATTGCATTCATTTTTGTCAGTTGTTTCAATAAAATTAAAATAATTTACTTTGATATGTGATCTTGAGACGTCAATTCAATTTTCAACAGAAAAAATGAAAACAGCAAATATTGTACATCACTTCACTGCGCTTTTCAATTTTGGCGCGATTTTTTAGAATTGTTGAAACAGTCGAATTGGCGATACCATATTTTACGCAAACTTACCCTTATTTCTCAATTTTTCTGTCCACGTCTTTAATCAAATCCATTTTCATAGAAATAGTTAAAGTTTTGTACGCGCTGCGAACTGACGCCATTTTAATTTGAAACGAAACACTAGTCAAAATAAAATGCGAAAATAACTAAAATCTACCACATGAACGTAATAAAATATCTAATATTCTGCACACTTATCAAATAACAAAAAAATATTAAAATCGTAAATGAAGAGACTAAAATATCGAAAGTTTTCACGGAAATCACAGATAAAAACACAAAAAAAAGTCAATGACATAATGTTTTCACGCGATATATTTTCAATCTTAATAAAACACAAAGATGTAACAATTTAAAACTCCAAAACTGGCGACAAAACTTCAACTAATCTCGTCTTTTGGCGGGATATCATAAAACAGCAGTCATAAGGGTACGCGCGCACTAGCGTTTTTTCGCCGCGCGGCGAAAAAACCTGCGACATTTTGACGCGCGGCGAAAACAGCAGGCACGCGCACTACGGCATAATGCCGCTGATCATTTACGGGCAGTTCTTTAAAATATTTGGTGAACTTAACGAAAAATTCTTCCAATATTATCGAATGAATAAAGAATGTTTTTATGAACTTTTAAAACTAGTTGGACCTTCTATCACATATAAAAATACTCCATTCAGAAATGTTTAATGTTTCTATCACATATTCTTTTGAAGTGATATCATACAATGGTGGTCTTCTTTCAACTTTCGTAATTAGCATTTCAATATTAAAATCTTCATCTAGATCAGCGGAATTATTGCTTGTAGCCCATTGTTCTTTTACATAAAATATATGGTACAGCGAAACAGCGCGTAGCGCGCGCGGTCATAACTTTAAAAAGTTGTGTTTTTTTCGCCGCTGCGTTATTTTGCCGCTAAGTGTGCGTACTACGATTCAAAAGCCTTTGTTACAACACTGCGGCGCGACATTATGCCGCAGCATTTTTTCGCCGCGCAGCGAAAAAACGCTAGTGCGCGCGTACCCTTAAACAGCCTTACCCTGTGCTCACGGCCACCGGCCAGTTGGGGATGTTTTATGACTTTTATTACTGTCATATAGATGATCAAAGGCCTGTGAGAGGTCATTTCCGTCAGCGCAGGTATAAAAACGCTAGCAAATGGTGAGAAAATGTTAACATTTACACAAATGACTTTCGTGTCAAGTTTCATAATTTTGTCTGAAATTTTTTTCGTATTTGGAATTAGCCATTTTTTTGCATTATAGGAAGCGTTTTGTATGAAAATTCATTTGAGGGGGATAAAATATCATTAAATTTTTCGAATTATACCGAATTTCGAATTATAGTTGTTTGTATTAACGAGCTTTTACTGTATTTACAATAATTAAGAAAATATAAGCAATAACTGAAAGGCTGCAGCTATAAAATTCATTTTCAGTATTTTAGAAATAACTCTTAGTTACGGAATATATATATGTACACAGAATATGTTTTCTTACAAGTGTACAGCCAATATTATGGAGATAAAACTGTACTAAAATAATTTATAAATGTTTAATATTAATAATGTTATAAATAGTTAAGTTTTTACATTTTTTTTTGCCTATGCCTGAAGCCAAGATGTATGCTAGGAGTCACTCTGAGTATGTTTTATAGCAACACAACCGATGTGTACCGTTTTCTACACTGACAAATGACACCTTATAATTAGTTTGAGAAAATCTTAACTTTTCACTCTAGAAATATTTACATAAAAAATTAATTGATATTGCATTTAGTTTTTGTAAAAGCATGATTTAATCACAGAATACCTCGAATTTCAAACCTGTAGAAATGTGAATGTCCAGTCTTATCTTAAAATACTAGTTATATTAATTTATATTGCATGTATGATAGGTCTAGAGGACAAGGCCTCAGCATGCGATATGCTGGTGTGCTATGCACGCGAGCTTAAGGAAGGCTTCGCAGAGTACGCAGAGCAGGTGGTGCGCTTGATGGTGCCACTCTTTAAGTTCTACTTCCACGATGGAGTGAGGACAGCGGCTGCCGAGTCATTGCCGCATTTGCTTGAGTGCGCCAAGATTAAGGGACCAGTCTACCTACAGGTAAATTGTTAATTTAAAAAAAAATTACTCTTTGCAATAATGTCTAATGTTCTTGATCGATTTCTCATACCTCTCCATCAAAGTCTTGTGTATTTATCAAAATTGTTTTTAGTAACTTGAAGCTGAACATTAAGCCATGTATTCACTAGGGGACAAATTGTCCCTCAACATCATGCGCAGCATAGAGTCTATGTGACGTTGCAATGTCGCCCACTGTTCCGCGACATCGCACACAACATAGTGGGGCATTTCTACGTGCCGCGGCAATGTTGCCATGAGCACGGCACCTGAGCGAGCGCACCGCGACATCGCTGCGCTCCAGTACCACGTGGTGTGTTTACAAGTGAATGCGCATGCGCTGTAACTGTATACCACTCAACATGATATTAGTGTGGGGAAACGAGATTGTTATCCAACTGATTGAGCTGTAATTGCAAGTCTGATGTGAGGGCCAACAGCGTTCCGTAATATTGTGTCTTGCTTGGCTATGGAAGCCCCGATTATTTGTAACAAATTTTCAAAATCAGTTGTTGTCATTCGAGTGAAATTGACAAAAGATCCGTTAGACATTCGAAGATCGCATAGAATATCCTTGCAGTAAATAATTTCGCACCCACCACCTTTTTCTCCTCTTACGTTTCGATAAACTCGTTAGAATATATAGATACGCAGCACTAATTATCATAACCTCATCGAGCGACATTTCCACAACAAGTGATATGTGAGTCTTGGTGTGTACACGTCAAATGACCGCATCATTGTTAATGAATACGTGGCTTTATTTGTATTTCAGTAGACTCGCTTGGTTTAATGATGTGTTTCAACCATTTGTGCAATAAGTATACGCAATAGCTGCTTTATCCTATTGACTTGATCTGTGATCCAGTTGCAGTAATACATTTTTAAATACAATCATTGATTAAGAATTTCTGTTGACAGGGTATGTGGGCCTACATCTGCCCTGAGCTCCTCAAGGCTATTGACACAGAACCGGAACAGGAAGTCCTCATTGAATTGCTCTACAGTCTTGCAAAGGTCATTTTTTTAATATCAACTTCATTTCTTCATTCAATAATTGTTTTTGCATGTCATCCAGTCCAAATATTTTTTTTTATATATAAAAATACATCTATCCTGGAGTTCTGCTTAAGGGTAGACTAGACAAGTATCGCAGTACTAAATCAATTAAATGCATTCTGCATATTGATTACTAAATGTCAAACAAGAAACATAATGTTATTTTATCTTTTACGGTACAGTGCATAGAGAAGCTGGGAGCTGGTTGTCTAACAGAGGAAGCCATGACCGAAGTCTTAAGAATCATCAACAAGCTGATGGAAGAGCACTTCCAGAAGGCCGTGCAAAGACTGGAAAAACGTAAAGATGAAGATTACGATGAGGTTTGTTTTCTCTTGACATAGTATATTTATTTTAACCAACAGGTCCTGCACGCTGTGTGTAGTCCACTGTACAGCTGTGGCATTTTGTCTTTATCATGACGTTGTCACTTCCTAAACTTTGGAATATGAAATCAACAGATTATACTCTACATAGGTTGCATTATTTTGACTTTTGTGAATTGTTATAATCTGCTTACATTTAATTTTTAATGTCTTGTCTTCTTCACTTGTTTTAAAATATTTGTATAACTTTATACTCTGTTTCCAGGTTGTAGAAGAACAGCTGGAAGACGAGGACAATGACGACGTTTACTGCCTCTCCAAGGTGGCCGATGTTGTGCACGCTCTGATGATGTCTTACAAGGTCAACTTCTACCCTTACCTGGACCAGGTCGTCGGCCACTTTGTCAATCTGTTGAGGCCGGACAGACCGCCCACCGACCACCAGTGGGGCATCTGCATCTTTGACGACATTATTGAATTTGGAGGTGTGTATGTTCTCAATAACCAAAACCTACTACAGCACTTTTGCCTTTGATTTCCACTTAAAACTCGCTTAATAAATTAACCTTTAAAATGTAATCATGCCAAATAAGTTTAAATTCTTCAGCCCTGAAAAAGTTCCGTATGGATTGTGTATTTTTTTTAAGCTTTATACGTTTACCGCATTTCAATGTTTCCTGCCTAAGTACAGTAAAACCTCGTTATTGCGAAATCCAAGGGACCGGAATTCCCGCATATAATGAAAATTGTTTTCCTAATTTGTATACAGTAGAACCTCATTATAACGAACCCCGTTTTACCGAAAAATGACATATCGAATTTTTTTTCGAAATTAATCCCCTACAATCAATTTTTCATACAAAAATGCACTTATATAGCGAAATTTCGTTAAAATATATAACGAAATAATTTTAGTTCCCTGGGAAAACTTATATATTAAATATATAATGAATTTTTTGTCAACATGAAAATATTATTGGTTGTCATCAGGGAAAGGCCAACAGGGGATAGTTTTATGGCGATCCATCATAAAAAGCAATAAAACTGCCCCACTGGCTGCTCCTGCAAATTTTGTATTTTGAGTGTTATTAAATTGAGGTCTTAAAAATTTCTCCTTGAGATCATAAATCTTACAGTAGGCCACTCTATGATGGCACTTTTGACGTTTAGACTTACATGAAGTTTCGTAATTAGCGACAGCTAAACATTGGAGGACAAATGCTATACTTTATTGCGCGAACGCCAGAGTAGTGATGTCCATCAACATTAAATATGGAATGAAGGAAATGATTCAAAATGTTATAGGATATTGATTGCCTGTATAATATGCGTAGAATACGCAGAATAAGTATCCAAAATAACACAACAAATCTGACAGATCGATTGTGCCCTCTAAATATGATCTTTTTCTATGGCTTTATTAGAGGGCAAAGAAAACGGCTACAAAACAATGAAATATTTAAGTTTGATGAAATATTTAATGAGATATCTTAAGAATGAAATATTTAAGAACTAGATAAGACATTTCAACGGCTCCTACGTATAATATCGTAACCCACAAAGCGACGATTTTGAGTTTGTTGTGTATTTCATATGTTTTTAATTATATATTTAATTCCTAGAACGAAAAAAAAAAATTTTTTATAATAATAAAACGTTATTTATTGCAAAATATTTATTTTTCTTTCTTGGAATTAAAGATATAATTAAATACACATGTGTTTACACAAGAAACTCAAAATCGTTAACTTGTGGGTTACGATATTATACGTAGGAGCCGTCGATTTGTAAATGTAATATTGAATAAAATTCATGTTTCGTGATTTGGATATACAGGAAAGCTCGCGCGATGGGGAACATGTGAACATCTATGGGAATGATATGTTTTTACGTATGGGAAATTGCGCGGGCGCACTTAGTTTGTTGCGGCCCACTTTGGATGCCTATTACGCAATTAATATTTATCTGACATACTTGAAAATATCACCAAAGGATGCGCTTGGTTGAGAGCTATCTAATGGTATAACTTAGAATCTCGTAAAATCATGTTTACTATTTTTAACCGAATTAAATGTGAATTAATTCTTGAAAATGCCGCGGTAATCGGCATATATTATTGAATAACTCAGTAAATTCATTCTTGCGGTTCCAGTAAAATATATAATCCTATGGGCAAGACATAGATTGGTAAAGATGATATGTTAAAATCCCCAGGGGGGTGGCGTTTAATTTGTAATTGGAATTGATATGGGCTCAAAGCAAGGGATATGCAGCAAGGCATAATACAGAACCTCCATTTACGACATCAAAAATGTTAAAATTATTAGAAGAAGCTTGTCAACGTACAACTCAGAGACTGGGCTAATGTAGTGAATATAACCGTGCGACGAATAAAGGAAGATTACCAAAGAGATATTAGAATCGATAATATTTTAGATAATGATATTATAATTAATTTAGGAAATGATAGCAGCGACGATAGTTCAATGGAGAGTAATAGTAATGGGGATGAATCAGATTGAAACATTCAAGCAAATATTTTTATTTAAGAAAAATGTGTTTAATTATTCTTCTATAACCTTTTTTATGTACAAAGACTTTCTCAACTCACACCGTGCGACAAATTTTTTTTTCGACTGAATTATTTCGTTAATGATTTTAAGTGTGTCACAACACTATTACGATCTGTCAAAAATGCCATCTTGAGATGGCTCGAGTATAATAGGCCCCTACAAAGCAGTTTTCCATAATCACTGTGAAGTCCAGTTGGGACATTAGTTTTATTGCCTATTGTCAAAAAAGGTTAGAATGAGGCACATATGCATGGCCCTCTAGAATCACGAAATATATTACAAAAAAATTCATACAAATTATACAGGTATCCAAATATCTCAATACATATAACGAAAAAAAGTTTGTTGAAATAAAATATTAATATTGCGTATTGTTTCATGCACTAACACCATGGGAATAATCCCAAAACAGCGAAAACCTCGACGCCGCGCCGCCGCCGCCCGCGCTGTCGGCGGGGCACAACCGCGCCGCAACTGTGTCGCCTGCGGAGTTCGAGTCGGCCGCTTTGAACGCCTCTATGATTATTTATTACGCAATATTATTAGAAAAAAATCATTTCTCATTTTCACTATTATCGTCAACTTTCGTCACTCTTTACGTTATAACTGATCGTTTACATTGATTGGATTTTGTACGTCATTTTCGAAGGCCAGAACTACCGGCGCGTCGTTTTCGCGCCATTTTCTCACTAAGATGCGTTATTGCATTAATTCAAATTATCACGCGAGATACATACATATTTTGAGTCAAATAATGGAGTTAAAATAAATACAAAACTAAATAAGGGAAAATGAATTTTATTTTTAAGAGACCCATGTTTTACCGCACACGAGAAGTTGCGGCAAAGTACGAAATTTATGTGACTACTCATTTTGAAAGTGTCTGATTCCTCAAGGACATTATTAGTTTAAAATAACTTTCTTTGTTTGCTGAATGCCTTATTATGTTAGCATCCATATGAATTGACAATGAGGTCTCATTCAAAACCATTCGCGATATTTTATAAGGCCGGTACTTTTTTTCTATGACGCGAAATATACATATTAGGAAAAAAAATTCGTTATATATGGGAATTTTTTGTAACGAAATTTTATTTTTCGGTCCCTTGGATTTCGCAATAACGAGGTTTTACTGTATTCTGCACCGTAGCAAAAAAGTACTGCTGCTTTAAAAGTAAAAGTAGTCTTGACATTCAAAAATGCTGTACACAGCGGAATCATTGTAAATGTTCAGTTATAATGTAAGAAGTGATAAAAATTTATGATAATAGTGAAGATGGAAAAAAAATTGATGGATAAAATATAGAATAATAGGTCGAATAAATGATTGTAGGCATTCACAGTTCAAAACGGTCAACTCAAGTTTTGCAGGCATGGCCTTGCTATTGCGGAATTATTCCCTGTCAGGTGTTTTGCACAAGAAACAATCTGAAAAATAATATTTTTGTTTCAAAACTATTATTTTGTTACACACATTGAGATATTTCGTATGAAAAATTTGTTGTAATATTTTTAAGTGATTCTAGAGGCCTATAACACATGTGCCTCATTCTAACAATATTTTGGAAAATCGATAATAAAACTAACATTCGAACTAGACATTAGATATCACAGGGATTATGGGAAACTGCTTTCTATATCTAATCTACTCTATATCTGGAGGAGAAATTTTAAAGACCTCAATTAAAACCCCCAAAAATTTATGAGCCAGCAAGCCCAGCGTTTTATTGCCTTTTATGAGGGGCCACCTTTCAAGCTATAAAACTATTCCCCATCTTTCACACCAGGACAATCAACAGCATATGAAATAATATTTTCACCTTGAGATATGTCTTCATACAGAACTAAAATTATTTTGTTATACATTTTAACAAAATTTTGCTATATGTATTTGTATTTTTGTATGAATATTTTATTGTAGGGGATTAATTTCAAAAAAAATTCGATACAGCAGGATTCATTATAACGAGATTCTAATGTAGTTAAAGAGAATTCAACTTATCCATATACCTTTATAATGTTTTTCTAAACACAAAATTTTTGTTTGACATTCTTAATAATTAACAATGGGTGCAATAAAAGATGATTTTAGCTGTCATAAAAGTTCTAGCCACTGACAAAAATCAATAGACGCCAATAAAAATCACACCCAAACAAATTCCAAACTGGCTTGCAATAGATAACTCTCCCAGAGCTACATTGGTAACACTAGAATGCCATTATAAATTGGCATGCGAGGGAATTCGTCCCTGTCACGTAACAGAAGTTGCCAGTGTGTAAATTTATTACACAATACATAATGTACAGAATGTCTAAAGAAACCATGCAGTAATAGCGGCCGTTCTATCTGTCAAACTGTCAGACGGTAATGTCAATGTCGGTCCATTATTCGCTTTTTCAACTAACTAACTAACCATCACACCGTTTCCCTGCAGGGGTAGGCAGAGAGGATTGAACGCCACACTCTTCTATCCTGGCACACCACTTTTGCTTCGGCCACATTCATACATCTTCTCATAGCTCGTCGCTTTTTCAGCTTTGCAAAATTTTAATACTTCATTGGCAATTGTTCTTGCACTATCCCGGACCGTTTAGGATGTTTTGGACATAATAATTCAGTGTATATTGGTAATCAAGATGTCACAGTTCCCGAGCAAATACAAAATTGTACTAAACGACAGGGCGAGGGATTACCGCCGGGTGCGGGCGGGGCGGGTTTTAGTTCCAAAGTCGCCGCACGCCAAGTTATTGTGGTCAAGCAATAATTTATGTTTTATTTTCATTACTATTTAATTTTAACTATGCAAACATTCTCAATTGCTTAGGAGAAAACCCATTTCTTAGAATATGTAATACTTGTATTAGCATAATCCACAAAACTATAAATATCTTCATATATGGCTGATTAGCTGGTAAAGTCGTATTTATACAATATTATCAAACTGATTGATGCCGATATCACTCAGGTCCCGCATGTGTCAAATACCAGCAGTACTTCCTGGAGCCACTGATCGGTTCAGTACTGAACCCAGCTCCGGAAGTGCGGCAAGCGGCAGCCTACGGGTGCGGGGTGCTCGCACAGTTTGGTGGGGACCAGTTTGCACAAGCCTGCGCTCAAGCAGTTCCTAGACTCATGGAAGTATGTACATATTCACATTCCATCAGAAATCTTTTAATTTAAAGTAATTTTGTAATTTATTTTCAATATTAATTCACTCTCTTGATAGATTACTTGTTTTTATCTATATCTAATGCAGTGAATGTTTTTTTTGTTTGAATGTGCAGTGTTTTTTATTGACAAAATAAAATCACATAGGTATAAATGGTAGCTTTGTTAACGTGTGGATTTTTTCTCAGGTAATAAATGAAGCAGATAGTAGACAACCAGAAAAGATAAATGCCACAGAAAACGCCATATCAGCAGTGACCAAAATACTCAAATACAACTTCTCACTAATCAATGTGGATGATGTCTTAAGACATTGGTAAGTCTTCGTTTAGTTTCACTTTAGTTTAAGCCAATTCTATAATAATTTACTGTGAGCAAATCACTTCTACATCATACATAATTGATGAAGTTGTTGGATTGTTTTAACCTTTTCGTCACTAAGCGTCCAAGACTTGCGTGTGAACAAATACAAATGATAATAAAAAGTTCGTGACAGGTAACGCAACCCAACCGCCTCGCCGGACGTCTCTTGTCCGAATGCCCGAATTAGAGCTTGCGCGTTACCAAACAAGCAACGAATGCAGCGCAGTATATCCGTCTCCCTCATTTGCGTCTGTGGTATGGGGCTACAAAATAAGAACAAAATCGTTTTCATAATTATTGTGTTATCGAGTTTAAAGTGATCTCTGGGGAATGTGAATACCCCCCCCCTCCGGGGAGAAAGTTTAATTATATTTGAGGGGTATAAGAGTAAAGAGAGAGATATCCAAAAAAAATTAAAAAATGCTGTCACTGAGGATTGCTAATTTAGATGTACTGAATATTTATCTCGGAAACACTTCAGTGGGATATTGATGCTTTTGCTTTTATACCTCTCATTTGTCCTCGATAAGTTAAATAGTTCTCAGATAAAAATTTAAAACATATTCAAAATGTGAATATTTTGAAAGTCCACCATTAATTAATTGCAATCTTTTACAGGGTAACTTGGCTCCCACTCGTGGAGGACCAGGATGAGGCACCACACGTTTACGGCTATCTAGCGGAACTGTTGGAAGCACGTCATCCGCTGTGCGTGGGAGCATCTGGAGAGGGCCTTCCGAGGGCCCTGGCTGCCACCGCCGCCGCCCTTGCTGCAGGGGCACTTTCAGCCGAGCAGCCGGTTGCGCAGCGCCTGTTAGCCATCACCAGAGATTTGCAGGTTTGTCTAACTCCAATAATTTCCTTTAAGTTGATTCGTATATTCAATTAGTTTATGTTCCTCGTATGATGTGTAGGATTAAAGTAATGCCTTACACCTCATTCTGTTTTGAATAAAATATATTTTTTATACTTTGGCGAATTGTCAACAGAAGTTGTCAACATGTTACGGAGGTAAGGGACATCAAAGTTTGCATTTTTTTTTTTCAACATTTCTGACCTATTTTATCACGAAAGCAACATATTAATTGAATATTAAAAATGCGCTCGCTTTAATACAAGTCAAATAAAATTATTAAAACTGTGCAGAAATTTGAACCAGATTTTTTTTGCCAGGTTTTAATCATTTTATGTATTTGGCCTGTAATAACACGAATGAATTCTTAATATTCGATACGATACTCTGTTTTACAGAGGATTTGTCAAAAATGCATACTTTGATGTCGCTTATCTTCATAACTGTTTTCACCTAATTTCTACCAAAGGGTAAAGATTAGTTTGTATTCATATTTTAATGGAGAAAACTCCTCCAATTATTTTGCTGTTAAGAAAAACCCTATAATACATATTCTAAGTTCATTAATAAATTTTAAAGATAATGAGGTATGTAAAACTTTCACAAATTATTGGAAAGTTTTCTTTGGAGATTAATGTGATAATTGTCAATTTCAGAGTAACACCGAACTGTTTGCGGCGTGCATAGCAGCCATGACTCCGGAGCAGCAGCGAGCACTCCACGAGGCCCTCAGTGCCCCCCCTCCCCAGGCCACATAAAGCTCCAGCGCCCCCCCCTCAAGCAGTCTAATTTCTCCTGTCGTTGTACGAAAGCCCAAGATCTTCCGGCTTACTTCTAAGAAGTACCAAATCACAGTTTCCAGTCTTCGAGTCAATTTGAAGTCTTACAATCGCCCCGATTGTAATCTAGCTTCATATGTGTTTTCAACATAAATTGCGAGGTGATAATTTTCGTAGTTTAGTATAATTATTATTGGTAATATCGATACGTACATATTACTGTGACTTGGTGATATTTATTTTTCTACTGATTTGTCGATACTTTGAAGAAAGTATGAAAATTGACACGTAAAAAATTTACAAACAAGGGTAGCAGTTTCTTAACGGAGCATTGTAGTTTATTTTGTTGGTTTGGAAATATAAAAAAATTTGAATTCGAGGAGTTCTGGCAAAAACCTAGCAATGGTGATGAATTGATTTGATTCTTAAATTAACTGGATAAGGAAAAAATAATCTCACATGCAAGACGCAGTGTGTTATTAATGATTTACGGTAATATATTATATTTGTTTTGAAGAAATTGCTTGAAAACACATATCGATGATTTCTCAAACACTTTTAAATTATATCTGGTTTGTTGCCGGAAAAATATTGTCATACGCAGGAAATTACATTTTATAAAAAAATTAACTGTATTTATGATTATTAAAGTGAATATTATTTTTATTTTAAAAACACATTGTGTCAGATTATCTATATTTTTAATCTTTTTATTATAATGGACGATGGCTCATCCATTGCCTTAATTATAAAAGAATTGAACTTTGCATGTTGCTGTTAAGGTCGGTCAAACATTATGTGATTTTTTTTTTTTTACATAGTTAAAGTAAATTTTAATGAAATGTTTTATTAATGTTGTGGCTGCTAACAGCAGCATTCAATCATTCTTGGCTGTGCATGTGGAGTTACTAATATCATTCGCTAGGTGGCGTTTACAGAATTTGAATTTATTATTTTTAAAATGGCTGTTGCAAAGCATCGGGTAAATGATCTTATTATATTAAATTTATTTACACTGTTTGATACTCAATATTCACAAAAAAAAACATTATTTCATCACATATTTAAAAAAAAAAATCATTAGGCAATTGACACAGAAAACATTGATTCCTCTTACTTAAATGTTACTTCAAATGAAAGTCTCGCATTTACTGAACATAAATGTGAGATTTATATGAAGTCACACTGCAGTGCTTTTCTCATTGTAAAATTGATGGGTGTTTATGTTACGTTTAAGAAATATATATCTTGCTAACACTGTTTACTTTACAAAATTCAAGTGATTTGTTATAGAATTTGTATGGTTTGCAATCTTTATTATTTCCCATGTTGAGAACATTTGTGGTAAAAAAGAGATACTCACATTTATTGAGTAAATACAATATTATTGTGCCCTTCCAAACCCAACAAAATTGCTGCGGATAATATGTAATGCCTGTAACACTATTTTAACCAATAAACTGTTGGCTTAAACCTTGACTATTTATTTTTAACAATTCAATCTCTTTTGTAAGCCCAATTAATTTTATGTCAAAATTCTACAGGTGAGTAAAATTATGCTTCTTAATCTATGGTTGAAGTTCTTTTCTTTTCGGTATCGTAATAAATTGAAGTTGCATGAGCAAGTTCCTAAAATCAAAACTCCTGGACAGAAACACTAAATCGCATGACTACAATACCATACCATCCTTAAACCAGTACATATATCCGCATACGAAGTGGAGTCATGGACGACGACCCTTAAAGAACAAGCTCTCTGGTTTGAATATAAAGTTTTAAGAACGGTACTGGAACCTAGACACTATTGCAAATAGGTGCAAGAGCGGTGCAGAAATTCCGTCTATCCCAACAACCTTTATAACCAGCACTGTCAGATCTAGCTGACAGGTATGTATGTCGGGCAAACAGCGACTGAGCCATTAAAATCAAGCCATTTGAATAAATAGTAAAATGAAGCCAAACCTACTGGGTAAAAGAGAGGTGAGAGCAAAAGGCAATGGATCGGAAGAAGTGGAAAGGCATACAGGAGGCTAGATCTCTACAAGAGTTATATGGCCTTCAGAAATAAAATAAAATAAAATATTCTATTGAGTCAACTTGACATCAATTGTGTTTGCATAAGTCCTACGTCGAGAAAGCCATGATATACTTTTTTTTTAATATCCCTGGATGTCAGATATCTATAAGTTACAATAAATAAGTAAATGGTTTAATAACCAAATTAATTCATCAATTAGAAAGACATACAGAAAAATCTAATTCACGAAAAAATATTAGGTTACTACTGATTTTTTTGTGAATTAGATTTTTCTGTATGTCTTTCTAAGGCTCGGTTGCGCCAGCAGAAGTAAAGGTAAAAAAAGTTACTTGAGTGACTTTAAAGTTACTCAAGTTACTTTTTTTACTAAAAACGGGTTGCGCCAGCGATGGTAAAAATTATTTTACTCGCCGAAGTACATACATGAGTAACTTTATTTTACTCTCCAAAATAGGTGGGTAAAAGTAAAAATGTTGGTAAAAAAAATGGCCGTCCTCTCACAGCTGATTTGAAAATGTGACATTTATCCATATAGGTACTTGTCATTTGAATTTTGTCGCTGTCATTTTCGTATTGAAATTTGTAAATATTAAAATGAATCTTTTAATTTCGCGTTATTTTAGCGATGGTTTGACGTTTGTTTCATAGAATAAAGTGGTTTGTTTGAACTGGTTTTGAACCGCAAAAGTACAAACGTCAAACCATCGCTAAAATAACGCGAAATTAAAAGATTCATTTTAATGTTTACAAATTTCAATACGAAAATGACAGCGATAAAATTCAAATGACAAGTACCTATATGGACAAATGTCACATTTTCAAATCAGCTGTGAGAGGACGGCCATTTTTTTTACCAACATTTTTACTTTTACCCACCTGTCTTGGAGAGTAAAATAAAGTTACTCATGTATGTACTTCGGCGAGTAAAATAATTTTTACCATCGCTGGCGCAACCCGTTTTTAGTAAAAAAAGTAACTTGAGTAACTTTAAAGTCACTCGAGTAACTTTTTTTACCTTTACTTCTGCTGGCGCAACCGAGCCTAATTGATTAATTAATTTGGTTATTAATTATTTCACAGAACTTTGTTCTGAAAAATTACAACTTCACAAATATGAATGTGTTCTTGAATATATATAAGTAAATGGTTTATCAAATTATTCATGTAAAGCTTAGCACTATACAGAAGTAAAGCGTGGATTTTTAACAGGAAAAATATAGGAAGCATTTTAGATCTGGAAAAGGATGGAGAAATAAGGCAGAAATGGAATTTTAAAAATGAGGAAATATGTGCAGCAACCTTGTGTAAACCACATTGATTATCAAAGTTTGTTAGCTTTTTAAATTAATAATTATATTCAACAGCAAAAATGTTCAAGCAACCATGACCTAATATTAATAGTTATGGAGATACGCAATATCAAAGTTTGCATTTTTTTTCAATATTTATGACTTATTTCTTGCAAAAAGTTGAACTATCATTACATTTGCTTCAATACAACTTAAATAAAATGATAAAAACCTTGTAAAAAAACTTTTTTCAATTTTTGCAAGGTTTTTATAATTTAATTTGACTTGTGTTAAAGCGAATGAGTTTTTCATAATCGACATAATACTGTAATGATAGTTCAACTTTTTGCAATAAATAAGTCAGAAATATTGAGAAAAAAATGCAAACTTTGATGTTGCATCTCTCCAAAACTAGTAATATTAGATCATGGTTGCTTAAACATTTTTGACTCATAACGTAGGCCAACTTTTTGCTGCTACCTCTGGTACACCCTGTATATGTTTATGGCAGTAAATAAAAAAATAATAAATATCAAAATCAGAAGAGGAATCAAGTTTAATTCTAATGTAATCAATTATGTATCATTGTATTTTATATTAATATGAAAATGGAGTTCTATAAATTATCAATTATTATTATATAATCTACCTAAAATAAAATATTGAAGAATCATGACAAGTACTTAGGTTCATTGAAAAAATAAAATAAAGGAAAATGTGTCATCTTTCTAAGAATTTACTGTGAAAAAGAGCGGGGACATAGAGAAAATACTGCACCAACAAAAGTTGTGCCATCAAGAGAAATTTTGGGAGTGAAAAATATTTTTTTTTTGCAGAGATGTATTGAAAGAAGTAGACTTTGAATTTCAGATACAATCTAATTGTGAAGTGTTTTGTAATCGTTATATGTACCTACCTAAGGGTTACCGTGGGTAAAAATATCCCCTAATCTGAATTTCCAGGTAATAAATCGAGTGGAAGTGTCGACTGCAATTTCAATATGTGTGTCCATTCATAAGTAGCGTAGTACAACAGCAGTACATTAGATACAAGTATTATTGTAGCAGTACAGGAGAAAGACTCCAGTACAATGTTTAATTTTGTAAAGTTTTTTTTTATCAATGTCAATGTACAAAATTACAGTAGAGCGTCGATTATCCGAACGCCGATCAACCGAACGACCGCTTATCCGAACTACTATGCCCGCCCGACGCGCGTGCCTACCCTCTCCCGCGCTACAGTGCTCGTGTACTTTGTTAATTGTATTTGTATGTCACTTCTAAGTAGCCGCTAGTCGATAAACTAAATTTTTCGCATGAAAGTAAACTCGTAAGAAAATTACGCCCTCGAAAACGTTTACAATGCAGACAAATCCGGGCTCAATTAGAAAGGTTTGCCACGAAAAAATCTTGCTTCACGTCGTGAATTAGCAACACTTTGTCCTGAAATAAGCAAGGATAAGAATGTGCTAATGCTATTGGCAGCCGCCGATTGCCCATGCTTGTAATTGGTAAAAGCAAGAAACCACATTGTTTCAAACACGTTAATATGTCTGCGATGCATATCGTTTACACTTCGCTAAAGCTTGGATGGATAGTACAATTTTCATCGAATGGTTTACTTTTATACCCTCTGTAAAAGCCTATCAATTAAAAAATGATAAAAGAGTGAGAACATTATTGCTTCTTGATAACCCCTCAATTCATCCATCATGTGATATCTTAAATGAAAAAGACGAGTTTATAAAAGTCATGTTTCTTGCACCTAACGTGCCTTCATTATTACAGCCTATGGATCAAGGCGTCATTGAGACGTTCAAACGGTATTATAGAAAAGAATTCTTACGTAAGTTACTTTTGGAAAAAAAACAGGAGGGAGAAGAAAGCCTGATAAGAAATCATAAAAATATTAATTTGAAAGATGCGTCCTACATGATCAGAGCAGCATGGGACAGTGTAAAATAGCAGAACTTGAATACTTTTAATACATGTTTTATTACAAGATTGTCTGCACTTTTTTGCGTTTAATTCCTTTGTGTCATTAAAGATATAAATGTAAATATGGTTTTCATTCACCTGTACGTACTGTAAAAATGGCTGAATCAATACAGTTCGATTATCCGAAAATACCGGTTTTCCGAACACCCACGTCCTCCAATTAGTTCGGATAATCGATGCTCTACTGTATATATTTACGGAGATATATGGAATCAAGCAGACAGCTTTCTCATTTGAATTTAAGATAAGATCTGACCACTGAAGAGTCTTACAATTGCTTTTAAGCATAACTGTTCGTTTATAGGTATCATTAATTAACAATATATATTTTAGATACATTTTAGAAGACACAAAGAGAAATAGTTTAAAGTTAGATTAAATATAATGTATACAGCAAATGAAGCTATAACTTTAATGATATCAAATGTTCTTTAAATAAACATTTGTTTACAAAGAATATAAAACAACTGGATGGAATTTTAAGAGATAAACATAGATAGTTAAAGATAAGATAAAATATATAAACAGAACTAATAAAAATAACTTGTAATCTACTTCAAATTGTTTCCTGATAATGAAAGGTTAGGTCATAAGGTGATACAAATGTTATTTTAGAATGTAAGTACATACAAACATAGGCTCAGGGTTAATACTATTACGTATCTCAAAACAGAAGATGGTAATAATGTTTTAACTCAGTTTTCAAAAGCATTTTTAAAGCTCAGTTGATAAAAAGAACACTTTAAAAACAATATTGGAATTTTTCTTTTATAGATTATTTATTATTGAGAATCAAAGGGTGAGTGTGTCTTTTTAAATAAAAATCCTGTCCTTGGTCAGGCAGTATGGATAGCAACGCCAGTTGATCATATCTACAAAGTAAATGATGAAGATAATAATTTTATTCAACGGTGATAGAGGGAATAGTATAGACGTACTATGGGAATTGCTAATGCACAGGTAGTATAAATAGAATAACCAGCTCTCGGGGTTTTAAAACTGCCTCTCCGGGCTCCAGTTTTTGTTATAATTCCTCTGAGTTATGATTAATTTTTTAAACATGTGTATAATTTAAAGTCAGTTATTTCAATAAAAAATCTGCCGCGCCTTGCAATCTTACAATTTTTTTTTTTTTCACATCAGCCCTGATGATGGACCCTGCAATGGAATCCGAAACGTCAACCAGAAAGGTCGTAATAACACGGCATAATACCCCAGAAGACACAAACCAGAAGATTCTAAGTGGCCGTGAAAACCTAAGAACATTCTTTATTTTTTTATCGGAGAGCTCTGGCTTTGTTTCCACGAGCTTTTGTTTTATTCACAATCAATCATGTGAAATCTGATTATTCTAATCGTAAAGGAGAGTAACTTCTGTTTTCATAAAAAAAGTAACAAATATATTTTATACGAACTCTGGGCACACATAAGAGAGAGTGGGGATTTCATTTTCATTAATGAATTTGAAAGGTAATTTGTATAAAAAATGATCTATTCCATGGGGGATTAAATTTGATTGAATTGATTAAATTGATCTACGCATGGGGGATTAAATTTGATTCTATCCAATTCTATCATAAATAATAGTTTTATATACTCTAAAATGTTTCACTCCCAAATTAATTAATTTGCAAACATTCAAAACCAACACTGCAACACTGGTCCAAATACTTATTGTTCATTTCTAAATAAACATACTTTCCCTCCTAAACCCTATCCCATTTTTTCGTAAATGGAACAAATTAACGTAGGTACCCATGAAGCAAAATGTTTTTCTGGTAGTCATATATACAGTAAAAAAATAATACGATGTGAAATGTCAGTGAGAAATTTGGTGGGGGTAACCTATGTTCTCGTGCGACCGTTTCAATGCTAAATACATAGTAAAATGTGCCTATTTTTAACAATTGCCAGTTTTAAATGCGTGGTATGAAGAAACCTTGTAATAAATTATACTTATTCTGATATTTATGAATTACTAGTTCTGGTTATTTTTGCCGGCTGAGATCAATACGATTTACTTCCAACATTTTGGGTAGATATTTTACGTGCTCCAAAAACTGGTGCTTTAAATTCGAGAGGTTTATTTATTTTTGTGTGACTTGCAATTTGAAATTTTAAAAAATGTTTTGAATATCTATATTTTTTAAACCCTCCTGGAGTCCCTAATTTTCCATTTTTAAATCACTGGTGAGCAAAATGCGGTATTTTTTCGATTAGATAATGTTTGTTTATTTAATTTGTACTGATTTAAAAAAGGTTTAGTGTCATAAACCCTTATTTATTTAATTTTTATTGGTTTTGAAATCTTTTTACATCATCAGAAAGTTAAAAAATTGGGCAGCTATGTTCTTATTTCGAATTTTTATAAAATTATTTTGATTATTTCTTTAATAATGGCAAATCACATTAAAACACTTTTAGTTGTCGTATAATATTCTCAAAGCAAATAACTTCTAAAGCAAAATGATTAATCATTTTAGACCAGCAAGTTAGTCCTTCTTTCACAACTTAGTTTGAATATAGTAGGAATAGTGATGTGCCACGTGCTCCGTGTATTCATCTCTATTTTAAAAAAATTAATGGAATTATTCTTTTGTTTCAGGTGCTGTTTATATGAGTTGCAATCACAATTCAAATAATTTATTCTATCTTGCTTAAGATACTCCGAACTTCTTCCACACTACCTAGTAATTTATTTCTCTTACTTAAAATCTTTTACCCCCATTTCTGTATTCAAACGTAGTATTAAATATTTTACTACTTCCATTAAGAGCTCGCAATCTGCTTTGAAAAATAAATGACACCACATTGAACTGTTCATTTTGTTATATTAACATTGTTAAATAATTTCGCAATAGCATTTTTGCGGTGTCAGTGTCGTTAGTATATTTTTCTAAAGAATGTCCCGCAAACGTCACAGCATGGATGACTGTGCCGACCTCCAAGTTAGTCCCGTTTCAATAAGTGAGTTCAAAAGCCAAATTTTGGAAACACCCAATGAAAACGGGTCTCCCAAATCGCTTCTCAATGTTCCTCCCATTGCTGAGACGTCCAATCCAGAAGAGAATGGATCTGTGGTAAGTTTATTTAATTATCTGGACAATAATTCATATTACACCATTGTTTATTCAATACCATCTTCATACATATTGTTTCATACTATTTTTCAATGATTGTTCTATTTTATTATTTGAAATTAATTTGAATTTATAACAACGTAGATAAAACACTTTTTTCACAACAAATTTTCTATTAAAAAATAAAGTGTCTCCAGCGGACATCGGAACTTTCTATTGCTTTACCATTTACGCCATAGTCACCATGTAAATTATCTTTAGATTTCATCAACTTTTGTTTACCATGTCAATTTTTGCCTGTTAGAAGCGATTGTCTCTTTAATTGCAATGAGTCTCATATGAAGATGTCTTACTAACAAAGTAATATAACATTTTATCAATCTAAAGCGGTAAAGTGATAAAAATGTCTACCTATGGGCCATTTAAGAAAGACAATCAAATTAGTATGTACGACACATATTGTTTCATTGTGTTGGTGTTTATGGGTATAAACATCAACACAACAAAACAGTGTGCCTCGTACGCTTATATGTTTATATGGTTATTTGATTACATAAATGTTTATATGATTACGCTTGTATGATCATGGCTTACACATACTAATTTGATCGTCTTTCTTAAGTGGAAAGAGATCTACGTCAGAAGAGGTATTTCTATATATCTAGTGATGTAGGTAGTGACCGAGAGGCTTACTACATATTATCCTATATTTATATATATCATGTGTGTATATATATATATATATTAAGCAATAAAATGTATTTTTTCAGATATTATTTGTCAGAGATGCCAATTTATCAGTACTGAAATGAAAAAAAAATGTTTGTAGATGAAATCTGACGATAAACTGTAGGGTCACCACTGCGTAATTGATAAAGGAGTTTACCGACAACATATTCTCACGGAACTATGTTCTGAAAAATCACTTTAAGAATAAAATGTTTTTATTAAAAAATTGAACATATTCAAACTTCGTTAAATTATCTACAATGGGTGCTGTACAATTTTACTGTCATCTTTGAAATATTTTTTTTTTATGTATTTTTTTGCCAGAATGAATCATTGTCAGCATAGTAAAACACATATTTGAGACAGAAGTAATCTTTACGGAAAGATCTAATTCCAAAACATTTAAAATTAAAAGTGTTGCTTTTTTTATATAAAAAGTGTGCTGAGTTATGCAAGTTTTTTTTATTAATTTCCTTTATAATAAAATTTATACTGATTTATAATATAGCCTATTAATAATTTCTAAACTCCTTCAATAATTTAACTTTAGTGTTTAAACATTTTAGCCTATTCTATTAAAATTTGCACAAACATACTTTTGTTGTTTTTCACACAATTGAAAATAATTTGTATTTAGGTGATAAAAGTCTTATCTCATGTACCTAGATACATTTGTTGCTGACAATAAATATTCATCACCTGATTTTTACTTGGCATTGTGTCAATGTCACAAATTCCGGTTATTTCTGGTTCTCGCTCAGTTGTAATCAAGCATTTACAGTTACATGTTATCTACTTACTGCATGATTTTATATCACACTCATCTCTGAGATACATATCCTGGTGTTTACTTGTAAGATGTTATCTTATATCCAAAAAGTACCATACTTGCTCATCTATAAGTCATTATCGTCTATAAGTCGTAGTTAAACTTGTGGCTCTAAAATTCTGTGGTTTTTATAATTTTGTCAGATATTATACATTATGTAGCAGTAATTGCAGCATTATGTACTAAACTATGGTTGTAACAGCATGGATTCTTATAAATTTTCGTTAATAGTAGTGTAAAATGCCCTTATTTCATAACTGAAAAAAAATTAGGTGGTCGCTCAAAAATATTTATTTAGATAAACTTTAAAGTCTTAAAATTTTTACCGTATATAAACATTGACATTTGACATGTTTTATCTATGAATAACTAGTACCCATTAGGATTATTGTAAAAATATGATTTCCGATATAATTGTATGCTCTAATCATAGAAAAGTGAATACAGTAATTCCCCGCATTCAATGTATAAAATTCTATCAAAACTAGCAGTAATCCGTGCATAAAGTGTCTCTACGTTTTTAAATGAAGTTTATTGCTGAAATTTCTCGACGTACACACAAATATACACAATATTATAAAACATACATATAAAAAGAAAAAGGAGACAATTTTATTTATGAATAAATTGATAATATAGCCCTTTTTGGTGGTAATAGAAGAGTATCGATAGCAAACAGTGTTTTTTAATCCTTTATAGGGCATGTATGTCAAAACTGGTCAATATATCGACCACCAATTTTCCGATACTACTGTAGTATAAGAATTTTGTCAATTTCAGTTACGTAAGACATTCTCAGGGACATTCATTGGTTAATTAAATGACCGGTAACATGAAGTTTGCTCCCAATCCTTTCCGTACCTATCCCAGAGTTATCTACATTTCAGTAAAGTTAGCACGTATCGGGCTGTGAAGCTTGCGCAAGACTTTATTCTTAAAGACCTGCAATCTGCTATTGTTTCTTTTGTATCAGCACTGTATACAGTTTAATTTTTTAATTCTGCAAAGGGTGAAGTGACTGATGATGGACCCTGAAATAGGATCTTAAACGTCGGCCAAAGAAATCAGATATACACGGCATAATATCCCAGAAAACTACAGACAGAAGATTCTGAACGGCCGTGAAAACCTGAGAACCTTTTTGTCATTTTAAAAAATATAAACAACTTTTTATAAAAAATAAGTCAGAAATATTGTAAAATAAATGCAAGGTTTTGTTGTCGCTCGACGTTTCATCCAAAATGTAAAGAATATTTTCTATTGAATATTGAATGACAAAGACTCCCCCGATGTTCTTGCTACTAGCTGCGGGACTCTCTGTTGATGTAAATATATATAAGGATTGCTTTTTTGATATTATAGGATATTCCATTTAGCCATACACGGAATACACGCCAGAAAAATATTTTCATTATTTTCCTAGGCTGAATAAACTTTGCAAAATATTATTAACTTGATTGTCTCTTGGGAGGAGGCCGGGACCTCTTGACCACCAGGCGAGTGTTTCATTTCAGATCAAATAAGCACGCCAAGGTTACAGAACTTTATCATATTACACAGCACTTTTGAAATTGCCTAGAAATATATTTAGTTATATGTTTGCCCATGTAATTATAGTTAATGCTCCTTATTCTCATAAAATATATAAACGGTCGCCAACGGCCGTGTTAGTTTTACGCTGTTTATTTTCCATAAATCCATTTGAAACAGTTCAGTTTTATGGCGCGTTGCCAGATTTTCATTTTTGCGTAATGATTACGTGAAATTGCATCGTGGAAGTGGTGCATAAGCAAATAAAATTGCAAGGTATATTTCACAACTTATTTAATAATGTAAAAAATAATAGTCATCGAATGTAATTGGGCAAGTAATGTATTGAAAAATTTCATAAATTATAATAATAAAACAATATTGTTCTCACCAATTTTATCTTTTGCTGCGTCAGTCAGTTGCAATTTTTGCATCTGCAAGTATTTCTACTATTATATCTGTCACAAAATTTGCGATGAAAAATATTATTTAAAAATTATTTTCATTTTTATTTATTCATTATTAATTCCAACTCTGTGAAATCCCAATTATAATAATTTCGTTGTCTGTCTGTCTGTCCGTCCGTCTGTTTGCGTAACTTCTTGTAACGTCTATTACTTTTTTATGGAAAAAAACATATTTTTTGAAAATTTATTCTTATCGATATTAAAATAAAATTTATGAAAAAAATTATTTTTCAATTTCTTTTGAAAAAATTTTTTTTTAATAAATAGATAAATATTTATTCCTTAGGAACCGACATCTAAAAGTACCGTCATTTTTGACGGGTTATAGCTAGTGTGTGTAATAATAATGTTTATATTCAGACCTGACATTGTAATATAACCCACTGAACCTTACATGCACGTGTACGTCACATCATCACAGACCTTAATTGTCTTCAAAAGCTGAATAAAGCAATTTTACCTTTCCCAAAATCCTTTTTTATCCCTATCCATCTCCTACTTGTCTCGTTATCGCGGAGCTAGTTTTATTTTATAATATATATATATTGGTAAAATACAGTACACGTATTTTAAAAGCTTTTCAGATTACAACAAATATGTTATAGAATTATGTACCAATGACATGCACCACACAATCTCAGAGAAGTAAGATAATTGTGTATAATCAGAATGTACAAAAACATCTGTCACTGTAACATTGCGTGCCGGAAATCTATTTCAATTGTTTCACTAAATTTTGTGGTTGGTTGTAAGAATTTGCCAACCGGTAATGAATCTGCCATTGTGTTAATATGTGTATACAAATAATAAAAATATATAATAATTCACTAAGAATCTCAATTTTTAGATAATTATATAAAAATACATAATTATCTATGAACCAATGTCCGTCACTAACGTTACCAATATGCTAGATGGCACTATTCCCACAGCCTTAACTCCCAGCCAAAATATATAGTAAAAGTACATAATTTTTGACAGGTAAATTTAAGAATATGTATTGATAGATAGCATGAGGAATGAACAAATCGGAAGTCAATATAATGCCAGCTGTGGCATGGTAGATAGAATAAGGCGTCTGATACACATGCTTATTTAGTGGCACGTGAGCACGCGCAGTATCGACCTTGACAGTGGCATGCTTATTAGTGGCATGTGTGTACGCACATTGCTAGAAATGAGCATGCCACTGTCATTCACCATAGAGAAGGGGTATCTTTGGAGCATGCGTGAACAGACTTGCTTATTTATGAGCATGCTTATGTCATTCGCGGGCTTCGCGGCTAGTATTATCAATGCGATCTTCTCAGTCCGCGACAGATGAAACAAATATGGCGTGTTGGGTAGATGATAAAACATTACTTTTCGTGACTTATTATAGGAATCACGAATGTCTGTGGAATACTCGGTCACCGTTGTGTAAAAATAATATAGTGAGAAATAATGTTTATGAAACTTTATTAATAGGCATGAATGATTCAAATCTTGCAATAAAAATTATATAAATTAAAATCAAAAATGTGCGGATGGAAACTCGGGAACTTTTTTGATTTATTGGTTCACTTGAATTTTCTATTTCAGTTTCAAAGTTTCCATTTTGAACAAGAGCGTCTCTGTTCTATGATAAGAGCACGCCACTAATAAGCATGTGTGTTTGATTGTTAGCTTTGGGCATGCTTATTTATGAGCATGCCACTAATAAGCAAGCCAGTAATGAGCAAGTGTGTACAGTTGTTAGGGCATGCTTATTAGTGGCATGCTCATTAGCATGCCAGTAAAGAAGCATCTGTATCTGTACCTTAAAGGTTTGTTGATATGGTTTGATCATGTGGAATGTATGAGCGAGGAATGGGTGGTTAAGTAAACATATGTGGCGAGCGTTGAAGGCACCAGGAACAAAGGGCGTCCATGAAAGACCTGGTAGATTGATAAAATAATGTGCTTGTCTGTTCATAAAAAATATTTTTATTATGATTTTATCAAGCTGTTATAATTTTTATAAAATATGTCAAAATGTTAATTGTGGACGATGAAGATATATTGTCTTGTAATCGTCACCATCATTATCACCTACATAGAGGTCCATTAACCTAGGGAGAGTCAAGACAGTCAGTAAAATTATTCTCTGTCAGTTCTGGTCTATTTTGAAAAATAATAATTCTTTCTATGTATATTGTGATAATGTACAAATCGCAGAAGATATAATATATCCTTAGGTACCTACAAAAAACAGTTTATGATCATCAAGTATACAATATAATACTTTGTTCTCTAGTATTTAATAGCAAATTATGAGTTGGAATGTAATTTGCGTAACAAATTTATGATACTGAACAAGTAAGTACCAGCGATATGAAGCGCATTACGCCAGTTCACACTATGAATATTTATTATAAGTGCATTCAGATCATTTGCAGATTGCAGAGTACTACATTCAAAACAAGCTATTTATTATAATACATAATTGTTTATCTAGACAACATTCAATCGCAATAATGAAACAATTTTTAAAAATATCTCCATATTTTTTTTATAATCAAACTTAAATGATAAACTGATAAACAAAGATTTTTAGATTTATCTATTTATGTATGAGAGTGAATCAAAAACTACCTACACTTTCGCATAACACGGCCTCATGGTTGTTATTCTGCCTTCTGCGCATGCGGGCTTAGAGTTGTTGCGTCTTCGGTCCTGTGTGCAAAATTTGATCCCGATCGCGTCATTTGCCTTCCGTCTATTGTAGCGTAAACATATTCGTGTAAATTTGGTGAATAACGAGCCGTGATCTGATTCTCTGATCGGAGGGTGTGAAAGGGGCTGAAATTCATCGAAGTCTCGTATCACGATAAAGGTAGAGTGCAAAAGTGGCTTAGCGACCAGCCGAAAACCTTCTTGGAAGGAATACAAGTGGACAAGGGAGGTGGAGGACAGGTGAGGTCCGAGGGATGGATCTTCTTTCTTTTCTTCCTCTTTATTCGGAAATTGCGTCAACCCTATTCCGTTCTCTTTTTTCCCCGGCGCAAAGCACTTTTTGACGCCGTCGCGTCCGGTCACGGACCGCGATTTACCAATTTTCAGGATCCATCTGTCATTTTACGATCACATAGAGGCGGTCAGTGGTAATGCATTGAAAATGTTAGGATTTGTTCTGCGTACAGCCAGGGTTTTCGAAAATACCCGCGTGCTGAGAACTCTTTACAACTCCTTGGCACGAAGTAGACTCGAGGGTGGCTCGATGATTTGGCGGCCACATGAGCTTAAGTACTCACTTATGGTAGAGAAAGTCCAAAAAAGTTTCTAAGATATCTCTACGTGAGACAGTCCGGGCATTATCCTTTATCCTTGGCTTTACCCAACCGGGTTCCTCCAGGGTATGCTTGGCTACAATAGTTTAGAGACTAGAAGGAATGTGTATCTGATTACGCATTTTTATCGATTGTTGCGCGGTATGATAGATATGAAATTATGCAGAGCATTGGTTTGTATGTTCCCGATAATTACATAAGACAACGTCAGCATAGATTGTTTCACATTCCAATATACAGGACCAACCTGCCAATGGTTATGCCGGTTGGAAGAGCTACTGCTATGCTGAACAATATTACTCTGGATATTGATCTGCTCCACGTCTCTGGGAGGGTTTTCCGAAGCAGGATTCTCCTACGCCTTTGATATAAATGAATTTATATACGTTTGATATTTTGTTGTTTGCATACTTTCTCACTTGTTAATAATATTTACGAATTAAACATGTGTTTGTAATGTAAATGATATATTAAAAATAAATAAATTGAATTGAAAAAAAAAATAGAATTGAAACTGCTCAGATTCGCATTCAAGATGTCTGTACCTTTTTTCGGCTCACCTTGTCTTCTTTTGTCGTGCGATAGCTGCGCAAACATAATCTGTTTGGGAAGCCGCGCCACACACGACGCGCACACAAATGACATGTTCTTCGTAATTGGTGATTAAGACCACAGGGTTATGGTTTCGGCACTGGGAATGTTTGCCTCTTTCAGGACACTCAAGTTTGTTCTGCGCTCTTCCCATTATTATATACTTAAGATTTTACTTTAGTATTTCCCGAGGCAATTTAGATTGCTGCTGATTCACAGCCATTAAGTAGTGGGGTTTAAACACGTAGCTCGTCGTTGCAAAAGCACAGCTTGCACCTTGTAATCTTTTTGCTTGCTTTTATTTAACTCTCTTTGTCTGTTTGTCGTGGTGGAATCTTGTAATTGATTTTTCGCCAACTTCCCGATAAGCTAGAAGCTCAGAAACATTAAACATTTACGTAAAGTTGGTGGCTGTACATTATTAAAACATTTTTGACATGATTTGGTCATTATTTCGATTAAAATTAATAATTTTCCATTATTATTGAGCGCTCAGCCGTAAAGTTTAGCATTTAAATTTGGATAAGAAGTTTATATTTGGATCCTGCGTAGGTGATGTTAAAAAATCGATTACGAATGTACGCAAAGAAAGCGTATAAAAGCATGTCTTCAATTTTTTTTTGATTTATTTGTTTTGATTTATACGTCTATGTTAGTCTCTTATGTATGATACGTAACTACTACCTATGTTTTTTTTATTTATTTTTTATTTATTTAAAAATCCTTGTTTACAAATAAGATACTTAATACTAATTTAACAATAAAACATAAGATAAAACATAAGATAATTTACACATTTTTTTGTTTTGTTTAATTTGTGGATTATGCCACTCTACTAGGCTACGCCTGTCCCAGAGTGGCGTTATAGCACACAATTATAATATTTTTTCGAGTTCGTCAGTAGTATTTATTTTCATAAGGTAGTTATTATGTATCTATAGAGTATCAAGTGGAATGTTAGTGAAAGTTGAGTTAGTCATAAGTCCAAGTGTAAATATGTGTAGAATAATTGTTTAATGTAAAAAGGGTTAAAGTTTTGTTTAAGATTATTTTTTTATTTTCCTTAATTAATTAATTAATTTATATAGGTATATATTTTTATTTAAAGACATTATTACGCAATTACAGTAAGTAAATTTTCAGTTGCTGTTCTACCTTTGGAGGTAAGCCAGTTGTTTGCTAAAGCTTTTATTTTATTAATTGAGTATATTCTGATTTCCGGGAAGTCTGTTTTAAATATGTTAAATATTTTAGGCCCTATGTATGAGTAATTTTTCTGTCCATGTGTTGTCTTAGTTTTTGGTATTTCGTCAAGGTTTCGTAATGCTTGTCTAGTATTATGTGAATGCGAGTTACTGGTTGCTGTTAGGTGGTTTGTGTTTTTTATGTAGAAGATGAGGGTAGACTTAACGAACAGCTGTCTAACGTCCAGTACATTAAATTCTCTGAATAGTCTGTCTGATTGGTATGTGAATGGTTTCTTATTAATGACTCGGAGCAAGGTTTTTTGTGCCGTTATAGCTGGTTTTAATGTGGTTTTGTAAGTACCTCCCCAACTTGGAATCGCATAGTTCAAAAATGACTGGGCAAGAGCATAATAGATAGTTTTGAGTTGCTGTTTATTAAAAATATTACGTATGGATTTAAAAAGGTAAATGAGTTTTAAAAGTTTTCCCGATAATAGTTCAATGTGAAGTTTCCAGTTTAGGTGCCTGTCTATTATGATTCCCAAGTATTTCACACTATCTGCATTTTCCAAGGGGGTGCAATCACAGTTTTGGTGTTGGCAATCATGCATAGTCAATTTTAAATCGCTAGATGGCTGCCCTCTTTTATCTATGCTGAATGTCAAATACTTAGTTTTTTTGAGATTGACTGTTAGCAAATTATTTTCCAGCCAGTGTTTTACTATGTTGCAACCCAGTTCAGCTGCTTTGAAAACAAGATCCCATGATGAAGCGTGGAACAGGAGTATTGTATCGTCTGCAAAAGTAACTACTTTCCCCCCCGTTGTTAGCTTGCATAAATCGTTTATGTATAGGAGGAATAAAACAGGTCCTAGTGTACTTCCTTGAGGGACTCCGTATTTGATGTAATGTTCGTCACTTTTAGTTTTGTCAAGTTGTGTAAATTGTGTTCTGTCTGTAAGGTAAGTTTTGAACCAGTTGTAACTTGCTTCCGAAAGTCCAGTCTGTTTTAGTTTGTGAAGCATTTTTTCATGTGAAACTGTGTCAAAAGCTTTCGTCAAGTCTAGTGCTATTGCTATACATTTTTTATTATTGTCAAGTTTGTCTGAAATATAACCAATAACTTCCTGTATTGCTTCTTGTGTACCCCGATTTTTTCTAAATCCAAACTGGTTGTTGGCTAAAATTTGATGTTTTTCTAAAAAGTTGGTGAATTGATTACAAACACATTTCTCTAGCAGCTTAGATAGTAAATTTAGGATGTATGGAAAGTATTTTAATTTCTCGAGAGGATGACCCATCATACTATCCTCCATGAGACCATCATCCCTATTGATGTTCACCAAGTATTTTTATAAATTTCAAGTGCCTCCTTGACAACATGTGCGTGGTGACTCGATGGCTTTCCTAGGATCTTCGTCTCTGTTTTACATTTCTCTCATACTATTGTACTTTGAATGCCGAAATATTCGATCTCATACAGATATCCAAACGTCTAAAGTCTAAATGTAGATTCGCATGTCGGAACTCCGCTTTCTTACGGCATCGCTTACCGATAATGCTGAATGGTAGCCGAAATAGAAATAGAATCTTCATTATATTTTGTTGATGTTTATTTATAGAAGATGGATATTTCGATGTAACGCTCAATTATGGCCGGAAGATTACGTAAATTCTTATTAATGTCCGCATCTAATTATATCTGTATTTACGTCACTGTATATTTATAAAAGTCAAGAAGTATTTTGGTTTGTTCGAATGGAACAACTTGAGATATGGCTGTGTTTGGAGAGGAATTCGAGTGTGTTATGCAATAACAATATTGGAAAACGTAGGTAACGTCACCTTCGTGAAATTGACCCAAGACGGATTTTAATGGACAGGCTGGTGGTGTAAGACAGTTGAGGGAACCCGTCACCGCGGAAGATCAACTACATCAAGTATATGGTGAAGTCAGAAACCTATGGATCACTTCAAATGAGTGAAAATTTTAACATTCCCTATATTATCCGTGCTGCGGCATTCGAATTCAAAATAAACTGCCATCAGCTGAAACTTCGGTAAGTCAGCATAAATACTTTTACAGTAAGTCCACACTGTCGGTTTTGTTGATTTGTCTATACGTGGGGAGATTTGTTTGAATCTTTTCTCTAATATAAAAGTTGTAATAATAATTAAAAAAATATAAGCATTATCTGAAAGACGGTTGCTTTTTATCAGTGTGTTAGAAATCACCACGTGTTACGGAATATTTGTTATGTAGGCTATGTATTATGACTGCAAAGCAAACATTATGGATATAAGATTGTAGTAAAACAATTAGTAAAGTCATAACTCGTTACATTTGCAAGACAATGTTTACAAGATTTATGTTTTTTGATGATTTTAAAACGCTTCTTATTCATATAAACGTAGGATTTCAAATAATGTATTGTATTTACCCTTATAAAAATTCTATTTTCTTCATTATCTTAAACTATCCGATTTACGGTATATTTCCTGGTAATGTTAAAAATTCATCATTTTTATTTGTTTGAAATGACAATGTATTTTTTAACACTATCCGAAAATCTTATTGTCACAGAATCGAAAGTATACGTAGGGACGTCGAAATGACAGAAGACAGCTTATGATTAATTTGAGAACAACAATTATATCCTCGTCCTTTTCTATTACAAATTTTTACTCTAGCAATATTTATGTAAAAAAATGACATACACGAATGTTTACTTGATATTGCGTTTAATTTACCTATTAGACCCTTCTTGAAGCAGCAAGATCTAATTACGGAATACCTCGAATGTCCAGCATGATGAGCACAGATGTCTCAGAATTTTCCTCCTTAGAGACTAGTCGTAGAAGCACATACGTATTAGGTAAAATTTATCATAACTTATAAGAAACAGTTTTTAGCACAATGAAACACATTATAAATTAAGGAAAAATGATCAATTACTAATACACCCGCTCGCTTTCCTATACTATATAGCAGTTTTTCGCTCTTATCACCGTACTATAAAGAGCTAATTTTATTTAATTTAAAACAAAATTCGTATACTGTGAAAATTTATCGATTGTCTTTTAAAAAGCACTTTTCTCAAGCGTTTGATTTTTTTGTGATCGCTTTTAGTAGTGTGGTTGTTAAAAAAGTGTTTTCTATTTTTTTAGTTGTTTTTATTTAAAGTCAATTTTTTCATTTTTTTTTCTATACAATATTATTTTATCGAATCCTCGGCCGTTCTCCGGGAACACGCGTTCACGTGTCTACGGGACAGCTGTTACGTGTCCCGCGAGTTGACAGCGACACGCATAATTCACTCGAATTGAATATCAAGTCGGTAAGTAATGTGAATGGGTCGTCTCGTGACCCCGACGATCATACGTTGCCGTCACGTGACTCTAGAGTCCGCGCGGTCGTTGCCTGATTGATGATGGCGAATTTTTGTGGATTAAAACAAAAAAAAATAATAATTATACAATATTCTCTATACATATACCGCCATGTAAAAAAAATATCGAACCTTTGGTCGGCAGAAACACTCTCACGGCCGGTTGCATCAAGTTGGCTTAAAGTAAAAGTTTAAAGCATAGATGTTTGCGTTCTTCACCAATCAAACCACCACCCGTTTCCGTAAAAATTTACGCTTTAACGAACTTTTACTCTAAACCAACTTGATACAACCGGGCCTTAAGGCTTGGTCGTATCACTTGGATTAAAGTGAAAATATAGTATATAATGTTAATCGAAATTGACAAAGTGTACAATTTAGCATCATATCTGTCAATACACGATTAAGATAACGCAAACCTATAAGAATGTTATTTTTTACGTAAATCTTGCCAGAGAGAATTTTTTTTCATAGAAAAGGGCGAGAATCAAATGATTGATTTTCTTCCATTCACATCTTTACGTGATCTTTATAATCACATATACACACATAATCTTTACGTGAAATGAGACAATTTGTGTGTTGTCATTCGAATCAATCAATCGAAAATTTAATGTATCGAGATCGAAGATTTTTAATATATGCAGTACAAGATTAAAATTTCCGAAGAGAATTCTGTTTACAAAGAATATATAATATAATATCTTTGCGCAAACTTTATATTCAATATAATCTTCCCTGTCTGGACTAAATTTTCCATACACACTTATTATTGAGGGCCTACGAAAACCACTTACACTTCATCCCCTAAACCTCTGTCTTAAATTATAATTAAATATGAATCTCTTGTACGAACCACTAAAAAAATTATAATTTAATATTCAGCTCTTGTTTTAAGAAAAAAGAGTATTTAAAAATTGTATCTTACATTATTTTTTTAACGTCAAAACAGCCTTGATTTTGGTACCAGTGTTTATTTGTGTGTATATGGTGTATAGCACCATTGAAAAAATAGTAAAAAAATAAAGAGACATCTTTACTAGTTTATCTAGTTTAAAAAATATTTAAAAAAAGTTTACAAGAAAGCAATCAAAATAACAAGCACGAATTTAAAAAACACATTTTAAAATAACGAAAAAATATAAAATTATTAAAAAACAGTTATGTAAATAAATATATAATGGAAAATTAATCGAATAAAACACTATACGATGTAAACAATGAAAGAGTCGACAAACCTATGAATAAAACAGTAAAACATTAGCAGTTTTTAATATAGAAACTATCACTGTCTCAGAATCAACTGCATGTTTTTTAAATTAGTCAAACTGTCATGGAATACACCTTCAAACTCACTGTACTCATTGCCCATCTAGGCAGTGATGAGTGATGTGATGTGATGTGGTAGTTTGTTCGCGTATTATCGTAACAATAATAGAATACATATTTTGAACACGTTGACAGTGAAACTCTTAAGACATTTTGCCACGTAATGCATAACATGAATCCTTACATGGTCATGTGGAGGTGCAACATTATTTTTTTATAATTTTTTAATGGCTTCGTTGTCATGACCTGTTAAGCACCCTCTGGCAGTTCATTACACAGCCGTTCAATTTACAAGATATATTATATTATATCTCTCATAGAGTCGAATCTTTTTTTTTATAAGGAAAGTAGGTACGGAAGTCTTTCTTGGGTGTACATAAGGCCTACGACCTATCGTTAGGCTGGCTTAAGTGATTAATTTACACAATGTAACATTCACCATGTCTCGTTTACATTGGAATTGGTCCGTTACTCAATTCGTGCTTTTTCTTTTTCTCTGTGAGACATCTATAATATAGTATATTGACTAGTATATGTACAGTTTTCCATATCCTTCTTTATTGTTGTTCGATTTTGATATTTGCTGTTTTCGTATTCACGACACATCCCTCGAACGTATCCCCCGCGAATAGCGAGGAAAATCTGTACAGGTAGTCAAACTCACTCCAAGCATCCGACGCTTTCTTTTCGACTGTGTTTTCGACGTTTAGATCCGTAAGCAATTTCATATTTGTTCATATCAGTTAAATGATTCTTTATATCAGTGTACAGACTTTTGACCTGCATTACCAACTTACCAATTTTATCTGACTTTTTTTACTTTTGTTACTAAGTTGTAATACCCCCCCCCCCCTCCCCCTCATAACCCGTATTGATATCCTTCATAATATAACAATATCCAAATAAATGCTTCACCTCGAGTCTGTCGGTCATGCCGCAGTACGCCGTATAGATATGTAATTGCGATGAAATATATTAATATGTGTGCATATAATAGTTCAATAATACAAGGGACCAAAATTCTAACAGATTACATAATTCACTCTGTGTTTTTTTTTTCTTCAATTTTTTGATTATTTAACAGCCCAATCGCAGAACTAACACATTCTTTCATCTTGTCATTCCTTTAATTTCTTCTGTTTTATGTTGCATCGAGTTAATTTGATAATCGAGAAGGTGGGTCGACTTAGTGTACATCGCACGAGCTGTGATCTAGCCTATTTGAGTGGTGGCGTCCGATCTATAGAATTACAGCATCCACCACTGCGCGCTGGTCTATTCTTGCGATCCATCCCCCGTCATTCGAAAACTCCTGCAAGATGATCGGCTTTCTACGTCTACTAGGTACCTCTCGTACTCAGAGTCTTTAATGAAAATCCTTTTATACCACTAATATCATAAATTTTTTCAACCATTTGCTCCTCGAATTCTTGGCGATTCCATTTAAATTTTATTCGAGATATATCTAGTTTTATGTCTATGTACCTACCAGCTGTAACCCGTCAAAAACGACGGTACTTTTACATCTCGGTTCCTAAGGAATAAGTATTTATTTATTTTATAAAAAATAATAATAAAAAAAATCGAAAAAATTTACTATAAAAAAGTTACGGGCGTTACGCGGGCGGACAGACGGACAGGCAGACAACGATATTATTATAATTGGGATAATACATTTGTTCCACAAAAAACCGGTTATTGGGATATCAAGTAACTTTGTGGTAACCAACCGGCAAAAATCACCGGTCCACCAGTTTCTGACCAACGTCATAGATGCACATCACAAAAACACCCCGGCTTGAGTAAATCACATAAATTTATTGTAATCTCGCCGGGAATCGAACCCGGAAGCTTTGATATGAGAAGTCAGTACCAGTTCACCAGGGCACCTGTAGCCTAGTAGGCATGGCAACTGAAATATAAAAACCTAGAAACATGTTTACATTATTTTTTATTTACGCTTCAAGACCCCCAATTACAGAAGCGAAACACATTACAAAACACCCAGGCTTGAGTAAATCACAAACATTAATTGTGACCTCATCGGGAATCGAACCCAGAACCCTCGGTGTGAGAAGCCAGTGTCATTCCCACTGGGCTACGAGCGCCGCAATTGAAAATTATTATAAAATTATTGAAAAATAATAAATAATCGACGCAGACATCACGTGCCTCCAACCGAATCACGTGACGTGCGCCGCAGCGCCAACACTGCGCCGCAAGAGCGATACACCACCGACGATAATAATCGGGAAATAAATTTTTCAAATCGTCACAGAGCGGAGTCGCGTAGAATTTTCGGCGACTGACCGTTACGTCACGTTCCGGCACTTCCACGCCACGTTCCGCTCGATCGCGTCCGTTTCAAATTGAACGTGAAAGAGACACCGCACTTCGACGTTGAAATTAATCGAATAGAGGCATTGAGATTACCCGTTCACACATTTCAATTGTCTGTCTATTTTATTCAAATGTATCAGGTGGATGGCCCGTTTCATGAAAGGGCTTGTATCGCTGGTCAATTTGAATTGAATCTATGAATAAGAAATAAACAAACACTCCTAGCAGGAGTGTTAAATAATATTTGAGTAAGTGCCTAAATAAACAAAAAAATGACAATTTTAAGACGTACCGGTCTGTTATTTGTAGTATCCAATACCATTTTTTTAAAAATAGATATGCGAACACGGAATACGTGTCGCATCGATATTCTTACTATTTTCAAATTAAGCTAAACGCTTGTGCTTGAAAACAGGACTAACTTGCTAGTCCTGGAATGGGGCTCGAATCACCGAGCGTCGGATCACTTCGCGAGAGTCATTACCACTACACCAATAAGTTACTCAAATATTTGACCTATCTAAGCCAAATGTTGCGCAGTTATTCTTTAGGAAGTCCGCAAAGTGCAGTCACTTTTTTAATGTGGACACTAAACAGATGTGATTGATTTCATCAATAGGATGCGATACATTCCCAGGGATTCTAGGCGTATTATACAGGGTTGTAGAAGCTAGTAGCAAAACTTCGAAGGAATCTTCTTTATTCAATTTTAAATTGAAAATATTCTTTACACTTTGGGTGAAATATCGACATCGCGATAAGCAACATCGATGTTTGTATTTTCGTTACATTTTTTTTTGCATAGTCTGCACCATTGACGCATTATAATATAGACGCTTATTCCCACACTAGCGGCTTCCATATGTATCAAACTTTGCATTGAAAGAGACAACAAATCACGGCACACAAACGCTCTGCGTGTAGACGGAAAAATCAGGTAATTTGAAGTCACGGTGACTAAAATAACATACTCATTCTTACAATAGCGTACGATACCGTGGCCCTTTTTACGCGTAGCGTCGCGCCCGATCACAACGAAGATCCGTTCGATAACGAATGCAAGTAGGGCAATTACCTTACTTTTGAGTTGCCAAGATTTCACGCTTGTAACGTATCTACACATCCGTATTCTGAAAATAACAATATCTGGATCTTTATCCCAACATTTAATAGTTGATAATAAATATTAAAAATGTCCAGAGCGGATTTTGTAATTCTACGGCTCAAATACACTATATTTAAAGATGATATAAGAAAGATTGTTTCTTACAACGTATTAATTTCTTCATCCACAGCGTCCAGATGAAATATCATGGCTAAACTTGTCATGACCGCGTTCGGCGTTACCGCGTATTAAAATCTTCCCATCTTGACATTTGACAGATATGTCTGGATCTTTAAGTTCTTTATCCCAACACTTAACAGACGATAATAAAAATTAAAAATAAACGAGACATAGCTTTACGTCGGTATTCGTTTCTGTAAGTTTCTACATGAGATAGATATAGAGGAAAGGAGAAAGATGTAAATTGTTATCTGTCAAATGTCAAGATGGGAAGATTTGAATACGCAGTAACGCCGAACGCGGTCATGACAAGTTTAGCCATGATATTTTATCTGGACGCTGCGGATGAAGAAATTAATACGTTTGTAAGAAAAAATCTTTCTTATATCATCTTTTAATACAGTGTATTTGAGCCGTAGAATTACAAAATCGGCTCTGGACATTTTTAATTTTTATTATCGTCTATTAAGTGTTGGGATAAAGATCTTAAAGATCCAGACATTGTTATTTTCAGAATCGCGCCGACAGTCTATTATATCATTGGTCTGCACTGCGCAGATCAGCGGCCTTCATCAAGATTGGCGTATTTATTAATTTATTTACCGATTCCAAAATGCGACTTTGGCAATTTTTCGCTCGTTGGAATAACAGTCCTCGTGCCGAGCCGCGTGCATTTTCGTTGAAAACTTATCGCGCTCGTATTTTCTTCCTCTGGTGATACCGCCAATCGGTTCCGAGGGGACCGCTCAAAGGGAAAATAAATTAACTTTGAAAGTTTTTACCGCTCGCTCTGTTGGCAATTAACCGCCTTTGATCTTGGAATTTAATATTCTGCATAATTATTGTGGTTTCAGTTCCGAGAGCGGGAGAGATGAAAATTAAAAAATGGATTCATTATGGAAATTGTGACATTTTGCAGTGACGTACGTACAGCCGGTAGAATAATATAAACTGTACTGATTGAAAAAAATGCGAAATGACCATGAATTCTCGTAATATGTCTACTGAAATTATTATCGTATTATTTCAATTGTGCGATATAAAAGAAAAGGTAGCAATATCAACAAAAAAAATAATGCACTCATCTAGGATTATTAATTTATAATTTACTGAATTCGAGATTTTATAGGAAATATCCGTGGGCGAAAGGAACAACTTAATAAGTAAAAAAAATGTAGTTTTTCAGGAGAGCCAAAACAAAATTTAGGAATTTCGTTTGTTTATGAAATATCTCTTAATGTAATTTTTATACCAGTAGTTTTTTTTTGCACAAGAACGTTGAACCAAGTTGACCAATGTCGTTTTTCTTGCCAAATTTTTCAAATAATTAACCCTCGGTGTGCCGCCACGTGGCAAATGATGCATACGTTGTCTGCCGCGCTAAATAATACACGATAGCGCTATTTTTATTTGATTGTTTTTTTTTTATTAAAATTCGTGGTTAGACGAACGGACACTGAGAACTTTTATGTGAATTTATTAAAAGATTTTCGTCATTTTTGAAAAAGTCTTTACTTCGAACTATTGCAAAATAATAAAAATACAAAATAAACAACAACTTAGGCACCTTTATCAGAAATTACTTCAATAAACAATAAAAAACCGTCGCATACCTTTCGCACCGATCATAGAAAAAATGGGGTACTTTTAATTCATTCTAAGAATGAATTTTAACTTTTTACACCGTTCTGATTGGTTGAGAACCTTCATTCGTTCAGTAAGAATACACGAGAAGGGATTTTGAACTTTATTCCGTAATATTATAATAGATAAACGGAAAAAAATGCACGCGGGCATAGGAGCGTGGATCCGCGCTCCGGCATACCAAAGGTTAATGATGTCATCTGTCATTTTTTTCAAAAAATAATTAAATTTTATTTTATTTTCTGACTCATCTACTTTTTAGTCGCTAGATATGTATCTTAAAAAAGAACTCTGCATAGGTACTTAATTCAAAACTCGATATTATTTACTCATTACGTTGTTCCACAGATATAGTCTATAAATTTATAAGAAACATGGTTTTGTAAGGGATAAATACATAAAATCTACAATTCAGTACCTTCTAAATTAGTAATTCTCGGTGACTAAATTCAAAACTTTTTTTTAAATTTTTTGGATATTGCCGCCTTTGCTTTTATGCCCCACAATTGTAATATATATGATGATTAATAATATGTGTGTCAGAAAGATAAATTTTGCAAGGAGTAAGGATGAATCGCTTTCAAACGTAAAAAAAATAAACCGGATTTATTTAAACGGCTAATAATAATAATAATCACTACTAGGGCGGCGATACCCGGAAATACAATCTCACAAGTTGCCACGTGTATCGCGGGAATGAAATATTAATGTAGAAACGGCCAGGAATATAGGTTAGTTTTCCAGTAGTCTATTCAATCAATTGGTAATATGGTCGTCTGCATTAACCGAAACATTAAAGGTTTAATCTTCGCCCTGTGAGACTGGAAATAGCATGAAATTACTATTTTTCGTTTTTCGTCGTTTTATCGAGCGATTTAACCGCGTTTGTAGCGAGCGTATCGGGAATTCGTTTGTACGGGTTTTGTAGGAGTGCGAGGTTCCGGTGGTCGCGTCCTCGGCCGTGACGCGCGCCTCACATAATCGATGAACGGGTGTTTTATGTCCGCGGCCGCCACCAGCAAACCGCGCTCGTAAAAAGGAGCGCGCTCGTTAATTGAACGCGATCTGTACCTGTACCTGGTTACTTACTACGCGCACCGGGCAGAGCGGGCATTAACTACTATAACCACACAGTGGCGCAGCTACTGCCTAAACACTAGTGATGGTTAAGGGGGAATTCCTACCTAGACATTTTGAAAAAAATTTTTTTTAATTTTTTGCATTTTCTTAAAGCTAAAGGTCTTAAGAATATCTGGTGAAAATTTCAAGCTAAAATTCAAAAAAATAACAAAGTTATAGCTGATAATAACGGCATCTCTTTGTTTTTTTCATATATTGCTCAATTTTCAAACGCGTTTTACTAGAAATATGTTTTGAAAATCGGTGACCAAAATATCTTGGCAATCACTGAACCGATCAACTTAAAATTTCTAGTGGTTATTCTATACATAATTATCTAGTCTTTGTAGTCGGATTTTTTTTAAGTGACTTAGTTTTCTTTATCGGCATAATAAACCCTAATTTTTCCTTAAAAAATGCTATTTTAAATTTAAACGCCCACTATTTTGCCAAAAATCTATATCTTCGAAAACCTCTACGTCAAAGACTAAATTATAGTATCAATTTTGATAATCTTTTGGGGTTTTTTTATTCTGATGATTACAGATGAAATGGGAGTGGTCACCGCGGAGGATCTTTTTTTCGGCAGTCGATAAAACCCAAGAATTTTCCGCCCATGTTTATAATTTTTTTTTTACATATTCTTAAAAGTATGTATTTTCACGTAGAAATAATACAAATACCACGATTTGTATAGGTTTTCTTTAAAAAAATCACAAAAATTGCCCTTTTCCGCGCTTCGTAAGTAGGTATTCCTCCTTAAACTGTTATTTTAACCGGTTATTTTCGGCACAGTTATTTGGAGAGCAACCCGCGGCCCGGAATAACCACACAAGTCCAGCGATGGCCACGGTGGCGTTCAATCACCCCCGATGGTTTACTTTATTTGTGGGGTATAAAATCAAAGGCAGCAGTATCCAAAAAAAAATGCAGTCATTTGGGACTACTAATGTACTGAATTTGAGTTTTTATAGGAAATATAGCCTATGAATTTATAGAAAATATGATTGTGGAAGGGATAGAGTATACATAAAATTTAGAATTCAGTACATTCTAAATTAGTATCCTCGGTGACTGCATTTAAAATCATTTTTGGGAGATTGCTGCTTTTGCTTTATACCCGTCATTTTATATATTGCTTCATTACGAGTACCTATGTCATGTTTAGTACATATTTTGCTTCATTATGTTTTGTTTTATATTGAGGATCTCTGTAATTAAAATACATTAAATTGAAATAAAAAAAAATTACGTGTGCGGTCGGGGGACTCCCGCCAGGAACTTACGCCTTTTCTTCAATTCCGAATGTGCATAATTCGATGCGGAGATCTAGATTGTTTATATATTTTTTTACAAAAACAGGAAGGTCGCGATATAACCTCAGTCTGCGAACTTGAATTATAGAAGTATCACAGAGACGAAGTGAATATGAGAAACGTGTGTGGAAATATTTTTATTCGATGGTCCAGGGCTTACAACCTGTATGAGCTGGCTTAAGTGATCACTGTACGCAATGCAACGTTCACCAATTCCATCGTAAGAACATCCACACATTATCAAATTTTTTAATGTTCTTTATATGTTCAAATCTCGGAATCTTTCGTTTATTTGAAGGGACTATGCTAGAGACATCTGTAGTCTTTTTTCATGAACTAGATGCACAGATTACATTGTAGAGATTAAATAATATTGATTTTGTTTTCTTTACCTGAGTTTAATAAAAAAAAATTTCGCTACTTAACTTTCAAGTTAACTTAATATTATTTAATATCTATAACAATTCATCTTCATCCAATAACATATTTCTAATTTTTATAATTAATCTTATTTAATGTTGTCGCGTGACACATTTTTACACTGTAGAGCCTTCGATAAAATGTACTCTATTTTAAAAATAAATAATTTTTCCCTTTGTGCAAAAAAGGTCGTACGCTGTTTTAGCAGCGCGGAGCAATGGTCCGCACCGTGTGAACGCAGGGTGCCGTTATTTTACGGCCGGCCTACGTGAACATTCCTCGAGACCATCATCTTTCAGGAAGCTGCTAAACGCCACGGGAAAATTGGTTTATTTATTTCATTTTTGTGAACACATCATTTTTATGTTTGTCTTGTCACCCTGTTAAAGGAATGTTGGAACAAAATTACCACAAAATTGGCACATTTGCTGTTGATGGTTGTATTATTTCGATCCAATTACTTGCTTAGCTAAACGTGTGTAAACCGTCGAACGGGTAAAGAAGGAATGACGTAAGCGAGCGGTGAGAGCTTCTTAGGGCGTGTTCACACTGCAGACCTCACATCACCATAAATAAAAAAACGATTTTGGTATTGAAACAACGGATATTTTAAGCGATATGTCTCCATTTAAACGCCAAGAATCGAATCTCAATACATATTCATAGGGTTCTTATAAATACCTCCATAATATGTCCATATGTCATACGACTGTAATACTCTTATAAACATTAAATCTTAAAAAAAAAACAATGCAATAAAATTCCTTAATTCTTAATTATTTTGACGTATATTTTTCTACTAGAGTTTTAAAAAATATTTATTTAAATAATCAAACATAATAATTTCGTTATCTGTCCGTCTGTCTGTCTGTCCGTCCGCTAGTGTTTATAAAAAAAGTATAGTGAAATATGTATTTGAATAGTCTTTCAGGTTACAATAATCATCAGAATCGATAGACTAATCGATCGTTATCACCATCGAACGGGTACAACTCTCATATTGTGTTTGCTATTCAGTTTCGAATAATTCATCGCTAATATAAAAATTATTAAGTAAACAAAAAATTTCTGTGTAATATATCACATATATCACAATGGTTCGGTTTGGTGTGTAAATATATCACAATATATTGAATACATTCAGAATATTTTGAGTTATGTTCGAAATTTTCAAGACCGTAATACTAGATTTTATCCCCAGGAGAACAACATTAATCAAGATAATATTATAGATGTCTCATAGAAACGAACTTTTTTATACGGGAAAATAGGTATGGAAGACTTTTTTGTGTAACCATAGGGCTTACGACCTATCGTATGTCTGGTTTGAGTGATCACTTTACGCAAGCTCATTTGAATGGTTCGATATTCGCGATTATACTTCGCCGACCTTGAAATCGACATAAATTAATCGAGATAAATCGTTGGAGTCTTACAGAGAGTATGAATATGAGAAACTTATATGGATATCTTTAGTATACGATGGCCTAGGGCTTACAACCTGGATGAGCTGGCTTAAGTGATCACTACACAATACAACGTTCACCAATTCCATTGTAAGAACATTCACACATTCATTATCAAATTTTTGAAAGTTGTAGGTATATTCATATGTGTTCCAAATTGGAATCATTAATATATTTGAAGAGACTATGCTAGAGACGTCTGTAATCTTTTTCATGAAATAGTATACATAGATTTTCGCAGCTAGTAATAATACCTACATCTATATATGACATTCTTCCGAATTATTTTAACAAATACACTAGAATACGCCTGAAAATCAACTTTTCCAATTTTTTTTACTCCTTTTATAGACCAGAATATATTTATCAATATTTTTATTTATATGTTTTGAGAACACAATCACCATATTTATCCACAGAGAGATGATTATTTAATTAAGATAAATTACTTTTAAAATACTTTTAAATTTATTTCACAGATTTTCCGCTTCATAATTAAGATTTTATTTAATCTTTACATTAATGTTAGTATCATAATAATTTCGTTGTCTGTTCGTCTGTCCGTCCGTTCGTCCGTCTGTCTGTCCGTCCACCCGCCAAAAATGCAGTACATATAGGGCTTAGCAAAGACGCGAACCATTTCATGTTCCGCCCAGCACAATCGCCAGGGTTTAAAATAGTACCTTCATTAACTGCCGGCAGGGGAAATATAAAAATAATTCGAATATTTTGATAAAAATCGTTAATACTATATCATGTGTGTCGGCTATAAATAAGTAAATACTGATTCTTTTGGAACCGGTATGTAAAAGTACCGTCATTTTTGACGGATTACAGCTAGTAGACGTAATTAAATTTTTTTAAATGTATTTTGAGTCATGGCGTGCCGTCGGGCCCGCTCGTGACGCTCCGTTGCGTAATATGCGGTGGCGCGATGTTGGCCTTGACATTGAAACGTGAATGAATGACATTGTTTTCATATGCTACATATTATTTATACTTAGTCGATAATTCCAAATCGATAAAGAATAGATTGCTCGGTAATGTGCTTAATTGCGTTGCAATTACTGTGAAAAAATTAGCATTGTTCCGCAATATTTTAATAGATAGATAATTACTATTACGTCGGTAATTTTTCAATCAGTATTTATAACATAAGTATTTTTAACATATAATAATAAAGATATATTGCAGATGTCTCATAGAGACGAAGCGATCTTTTATATTGGAATGTAGGTATGGAAGTTTTTTTGTGCATTCATTTCATAGGGCTAACGACCTATTATACGACTGGCTTAAATGATCACTTTATTCTTCACAATTCCACCCGTGGAATTTTAATTGGAGTTTTTAAAGCAATATATATATGAAATTCTTCCTAATTATTATTAACATTACAATAGAAAAATCGCTTCGTCTCTGAAGACACCTATAATATATCTTGATTAATGATGTCCCCCTGGGGGTAAAAGCCAGTTTTGCTTTCTTGAAAAATTTGAACGTAATCAAAATATTCTGAATATATAATAATATCAATGGATAATTTATGTTGCGCCATTTTTGTAAAATGTTTATCTCAAGGATGCTTTACACTACTGTTTGCGAACTTGTAGATAAGATTTTTGAGAAGTTGCGTTGCAGTATAAAATAAAATATCAAAAAAATAGTGGCTTCGTGGTCCTGTGGGCATGACACTGGGTTCTCATACTGCGTTTCCGGGTTCGATTCCCAAGGGATGCAGGATGCCGGGAATGATGGAGGAGAATAGTCAAGAAGGAGGTTATGATGATCACGATCCTCGCTCATTAGGGACCGACTCGGATGATGGTATACAGGTAATCTCGTAGCTACTAACAAAAACTTGTTCATTCAATTTTGAATAAAAAAATATTTTTTACACTTTGGGTTATATGCTAACATTAACAGTTAAGGAGATCATTTTGCATTTTCTTTTTTCAATATTTCTGACCTATTTTTTGTAAAACGTTAGACCACCATGAAAGTAATTTTAATTATTCTTCTTCTTATTCAACCTTCATCTCTCCACTGCTGGATATAGGCCTCTTCCATACCCTTTCATCCTTATTTGTTTTGGAATTCGGGTTCATTTAATTTGAAAGGGGTTTTGCATTAAAACATCACGCTTGCCAGACGGGTTGGTGAGTTTTGAAATCAGCCGCCCTTAACATAGGGAACAGACTGTTCGTAGCCGCCCATTATGGGTCAGACGCTACTACCTGTTGGTCTGCGATAGGTATTTTATTTCCCTCCTACCCTGTATATCTGGCGAGCTTTCCCCTATCCGCCACCTGGGGACGCATCTCCTAGCGGTTACAGGCTCCGCCGAAGATTTTGATTGAACATTCAATTTAAATTGAATGCTCAAAATTCATTCGCTTTGATACAAGTCAAATAAAATTATTTAAACCCTGAAAAAAACTGGTTTAAATGTCTGCACGGTTTTAGTCATTTTATTTGACTTGTATCAAAGCGACTTAATTTTAAATTTTCAATATAAATTACTTTTGTGGTAGTCTGACTTTTTACAAAAGATAACCCAGAAATATTAAGAAAAAATGCTTTGTGACACACTAAACGTTTTTTGAGATTTGTATCTGATTTCATCGTTGATCAGCAAATAATTTTTTACATGGGCATTTTATGGGCAACCATCGGCTCTAGAGTACAGTTATATCTTAATTACTAATCATCGGTATAATCAAATTCACATAACTGTACCGAAAATAACCGGTTAAAATAACGGTTCGACGATCACTACCCGTAACTGTTGACACTTCATGCAAAGTTTAAAGAATATTTTCTTTTCATAACTCAGGATAATTAAGGAGCAGAAGACTCCCCCGAAATGCTACGAAACACTTGTTTAGTTTTTAAATGGTTAAGTGAATTTCGGTCCTTTCTGTGTAAACAGCAAAGCAGAAATGGCCAACGAAATGATTTAAAAAGTAAGGAAAAACGGCGCAGGAAATAATGTATCAGGTAGGTACAAGGCAAGCACTATGCGTAACGGAAGTCTCCCCTTGAACTTAGGGTGGGATGCGTAATGTGTCCGTGGTTCCGTTACGTAATCGTGGCAGCTTCGGCTTGCGTAATGTGTCACGAATTTTCGTAGACTTGGCGACAGTGGCTCAAGTGAGTCGAAGCTAGTCAGTAATTAACATTTCTAATGGTAATTTATATATTAATGTAATTACTAACTAATTGTATTACACACACGTTGCTATTTCATCACTACTTTAGTTTAAGGATGACAAGACCCCGTCATCATTGGTTTAATTACTAACTAATCTAAATAAATCGTGTTATTTTTTTATTTTATTTTATTTAATTCGGTCATCCAACAGGGAGACACAATTAATTGCTTGATAAGATGAAATACAAAAAAATAGTTAAATGTCTCCCACAATTAAAGGATAACACAAATAGGACATAATCATGGATAAGTCAATATCAAATTCTAGGGGTAGAGAGACGGGGCATGGATATCTTCTTCTTCTTACTCTTGGCTCAAGGATCATGGATATCTCAGCCTTCATCTCTCCACGCTGGATATTGACCTTACCTGGATATTCCAAAAATGTTTCAGATTGTCTTGACATGCGGGGTCCAATACACTGCTACATTTTACGGATGTACCACGTACCAGAAAAGTTTCTATCGTTACGCAGCTAATTTTTTAGTAATATTGAAAGATTGAAACCTTCTTTTCAGTGCTCAATTTTCTTATATACTTCATACCTCAAATACCTGGGAACTAACATATCTACCCAAAATAAGTTCTTACAATAGCCTAGCGTTATAACCGAATGCTTGTACGTCTGAAAAGGTTGATAGTGTTCTTATTGGAAGCAAATTAGAAAATGCAGGCGCCTGATACATAATTGATTAACGTGTACGTATTACAAAGTTTAGTTTAGTGTAAATTAAAATATTCATGATGTTAATTTGTACCGTGACTGGCCTATGTCCATACCTCAATCCGCTTACGCTACGTCAATAATTTATTATTCTTATTTAGTGCTAACCGGTCTTTATTTTTTTTAAACTTTGGACTTTGATATGGCGTGTTGCATTTCCACCTGCTTTACAATCACAACTCTATTCCCGCACATTTGCTCAAGTACACTAAAAAATATTTACCGAGTCAACTTCACCGCTCTTTTGATTCCCGCAGTTTCGATTGTTTAGTTTGGTGACATCATTGCCTAAAAAATACGAATCGGCTTCCTCGATGTGAAATTAAAAAGATGATTCAATTAACAGCAGGTTGGCGACGATTTACTTGCAGTATTAAATTAATTTTCACCCTTCAATGGCAGCGTGGAGAACATGCACTGAAAAATAGAATAAAAAAGTAACCCATAAAAACCAAGTTTTTATTATACTCCCTTTCTTTGTAAAATATAACAACAATTTAAGACGAATTAAAACATATAAGGTAACACTAAACTTACAGTAATTTAATATATTTCTAAAATATCCGATGTTTTGAGCTTTGATAAGACACTTCATGCTTTGAAGATTAAATTTTAAAAAGATTTGTCAGTCAATTTAGATTTTCGACATTCGTAGTGAAGTACCTATTATGAATACCGACGGAGTAATTAAAATTTAGAAAATATTCCGCGACGTTATCGGGCCGCTATGCTAGTAATCAAACTTTTCTAATGATTCCAATTTGAAAAAACTAATAAAATTTCTAAAAATCCGAAATTATACTATAATTATTAATTTTTTTAACGAAAATTTGATAGATCTTCTTGATCGTCGCCACAAGTCTACTTGCCAAGTTTCAACTCGATTGGATCACGGGAAAAGGGTTAAAAATTGATCCAAAGTTTTTTCACCCGGCAAGCCGGCAAGCAAGCAAACGCCACGAGTTAAAAAAAAGGAAGTAAAAATAATAAGAATTCTTCTTCTTATGGTGCCATCTTCTATCAGAGGTCGGTGATCATGACACGAACGACGCGCGTTACGCTTTACCAGTCCCTCAAGTTACGCAGCCGCGAGATGCGGCGTCTTCCTACGCTTCGTTTACCACTTATTTTCCTCTGGATGATGAATGGACGGTTTAAACTTTAGACTATACTTTGGTCCTCTCATAATACGTCCGAGATGCTCGAGCTTTCTTGTCTTGATGGTCTGCAGCATCTCGGTCTTTCTCCGTACGCCGGAGGACTTCAACATCCGCCACTCTGTCCACCCAGGAAGCTTTCAGTATGCGTCTATAGAGCCACACCTCTTTAATATAGCCACGCAAAAAAAGTTATTATTTTGTGAATTCTGAAGTTGTTTTTTATTTTTTTCAAAAATAAACATTTTAAACAGCCTTTTTCTTTTTAAAAAAATATTTTTATATTATATTTATTTATTATGTTAATTAGATATAATCTATCTATAGTATTATATGTTTATTCAGGTACCTACCTATGAATTTAAAAAAAGACTTAGGTAGGTACATACTAACCGATGGTAACATAAAATATGACTGTGGTGTTAGGTAGGTACCTACCTAAAGGTTAATGTTATTTCTGATCAATAATGGTATTGTGGATATAGCGAGTTAATGGAAAGTAGGGTGACACGTGTTACTCGGAATTTACGGAAGTAAAAAAGGAATTCGGTATCTACAGGTACCTAAATGTTTTTACTTCCATATGTAGGTCCATGTGAAACACTTTTTCGGTAATGGCACTTAATGATGTGTTGTGTACCGATACACGTCAATAATGTGCGTTAAGTGCGTTGTTGCATTACTCCATTACTATCTAGCGTGAAGCGGTCATATAATTTTGTCTCTTTCTCGCATAGATAGCGATGATACTCACATTTGCGGGAATACAATAGTTCTCGAAATGCCACGACCAAATATCGATTCATACCTACGTATGCAAGTAGAAACTGTTACTACCTCCTTTAGTGAAAAAATGTATTAGGTTGCTACCTACCTAGGTAAAAATCTAATTTATATTTGAATTGTGTAAAAATTAATAAATTTTAATTGGTAGTTTTTTCGCGTAATGTAAATTCGCTCTATGCTGTTGGCGAAAATCAGTTTGGCAACCTACTTTTAAAAGCGAGGTTTGAAGTGCAAAGCTGTAAAGAATCCGTAATAATGTAGCGCAAATGTTAAAAATTTCAAACTTGAAATATCACGGGCCTCTAAAAACTTAACCAAACTATGTTAAACTAAACACTGAAGTCTGCATTTTAATATGCACACTCCAAGTTTACATCTTCGGTAAATACAGCCTGTAAAAGTTATGAAACGGAATTTTCAAGTTTGTTAGTAACTTTTTTTATTTTGTTGTAAAAATTTTTTTTTACATCTAGTTTATAATAAATTCAAATAGCTTTGGGGTGGAATTTTCTAGCGACGGGAGGCAGGAAAGTGAAATAGACAGAAGAATCTGAGTGCGGTGATAAAAAAATACAAGCTTAGTGTCAAGACAAAACTGACTGTTTACAGGCCCACCCTAATATATGTCCATCAAATTTGGATCCTGACGGAGAGAATGAGAGCAAGTATCCAGGCTGCCGAGATGAGTTTTCTAAGGGGGTAGCGGGAGTCACACTGATGGACAGAGTGAGATATGCCGACATAAGGCACACACTCGGCACGGAGCCCCTACTTCTGCACATAGAAAATTCACAAGTAAGGTGGATTGAGATTGACCGACACTAATGTATGGAAGTGAAGCCTGGAGCTGGCAGAAGAGGAACGAAAGTAGATTGAATGCAGTGGAGATGAGATCCCTTAGAACTATGTGTGACAAATCCATGTATGATAGAGTAAAAAATGAAGATATTAGGAATGAATGTAAAGCTCATCGTAGCATAATTCATAGAATAAAAATAGGGTCGCTCAGGTGGTTTGGGCATGTTGAGCGAATGAATGAGGAAAGAATGTAATATATAATACAAGTGTTGACGGCCACAGAAAGAGAGAGCGACCACGGAAGACGTGGCGTGACCAGATTAACCAGATAGTGGAAGATGGTCCTGTTAGAAGCCTCAACAACCTTCGAGCTTGCATGAGAGATGTATGAATGTAGATGAGGCGAAAGTTGTATGTCAGTACAGAAGAGAATGGCGCTCTATCCTCTCTGCCTACCCCCACGGGGAAACGGCGTGATGGTAAGTTAGTTAGTTAGTTAGGGATTGAGGAAGGAATTCTTTCTTTCCGCTGCCTCCGACCCACGTTCGCTGGTGGCAATTGCGTCCATCATCATCTTTATAAACACGAATCAGCGGCGATGCCGGTCGCCAGTGTTTTACGACGTAAGAATGTCTTAACTATTTCAGTTATTGCATTTTTGTTCTATTGTTTCAATCGGAATAATGGAGGAAACGCGCGCATTCCTCTCGCACGTTGCCTGCGATTACCCAAATGCGTTCAGGCCGGCAGCGCGCCGCGATTGTTACGCCATCACGCCGCGATTAGTAATACAGTATACGGAGAGACCGCCGCTTGTACCGCAACACGGTTCCGTCCAAGTTTCAAATGCTGAAATGTTCCTCGCAAACGTGTGGGACTTCAGTAGCATCCCGACAGAGCCGATCATTTCTTTGGGACTCATTTCCCCGCGCCGCGAGGTAAGTGAAGTTCGTTACAATGTTACTTTAAATAACTCGTGACACGGCAAAAGGTAATAAAAACAGAAACCTGGTGGTGAAACGTTGATAGTAAATCAAAGAACGCGTGACGTCATCATCACTGCTGGATCTACAACCCTTGGCGGGTCTTGGCCCCCTCGAGAGTCTTCCTCCACTCGTCTCGGTCTCGCGCCAGATCTCTCCAGTTCTGGATCTCCAAGGCGGATATGTCTTTGGATACATTTTAGTTTTTTATCAAAGAGTCATTTAACTTATTCTCAAAAACGTACCCGATCAAATACAGCATATAACCTTTCGCGAATTATTAAAAAGGGTTTAGCCAGAACTAACCTATTGCGAGTTAGTATAGGTTGGGTTAGGCTAAACAAAAGGAGTATATGCCTTCAGCAGAGTTTTGTAAGATCCTGACCCATTTGTTTCTTAGGGCAGATGCACTTTTGCTTAATTGGGCAGAATTTGCGAAAGGTTTGATCTTTTTTAAGAATTTGCATACATTATATTATTTAATAATTTATCATCATTATTTATTTAAAGCTCTTTCGTTTCTTTCGTAATTTTTTTGCAGTCATTACGTTGTTGAATCAAATGTCTCGTTGATCTTTTGTCGCGTGGGCCTTTTGTCACATATACATCCGTATTCTGAAAATAACAATGTCTGGATCTTTAAGATCTTTATTCCAACACTTAATAGACGATAATAAAAATTAAAAATGTCCAGAGCGGATTTTGTAATTCTACGGCTCAAATACACTGTATTAAAAGATGATATAAGAAAGATTGTTTCTTACAAACGTATTAATTTCTTCATCCACAGCGTCCAGATGAAATATCATGGCTAAACTTGTCATGACCGCGTTACCGCGTATTCAAGTCTTCCCATCTTGACATTTGACAGATAACAATTTACATCTTTCTCCCTCCCTCTATATCTATCTCATGTAGAAACTTAAACAGAAACAAACACCGACGTAAAGCTATGTCTCGTTTATTATCGTCTATTAAGTGTTGGGATAAAGATCTTAAAGATCCAGTCATATCTGTCAAATGTCAGGATGGGAAGATTTGAATATGCAGTAACGCCGAACACGGTTATGCAAGTTTAGCCATGATATTTCATCTGGACGCTGTAGATGAAGAAATTAATACGTTTGTAAGAAACAATCTTTCTTATATCATATTTTAATACAGTGTATTTGAGCCGTAGAATAGCAAAATCCGCTCTGGACATTTTTTAATTATTATTATCGTCTATTAAGTGTTGGGATAAAGATCTTAAAGATCTAGACATTGTTATTTTCAGAATCGGGCCGTTAGTGTGATCACTTAAGCCAGCTCGTACAGGTCGTAAAACCTGGCCCATCCTATGAAAAGACTTCCATACACGTTTCTCATACAAATAGCTTCGTCTCTATAAGATAATAATGTATCTTAATTAATAATTATCCTTCTGTGGAGAAATCCAGTAATTGTGTTCTCAGAAGAAACACATATTGGTAAAATTTAGAGTCTGGATATCTTTCCTATACATGGGTTATCTCTTTGACGTATTATAATATAGACACGTTATTCCCATACTAGCCGGCTTTCATATGTAGCAAATTTTGCATTGAAAGAGACAACAAATCACGACACACAAACGTTCTGCGTACAGACAGAAATATCAGGTTATTTGAAGTCACGGTGACTAAAATAACACGCCCATTCTTACAATAGTATACGATACTCTGTTCCTTTTTCCGCGTAGCATAGCGCTTGATCACAACGAAGGTCCGTTCGATAACGAATGCAAGTAAGGCAATTACCTTACTTTTGAGTCGCCAAGATTTCACGCTTGTAACGCATCTACAGTTTATTATATCATTGGGTTATCTAGTGGATAAAAGTTGCATCTGTGAAACGTTTACATGCCAATTAAAATATTGTACGTGCCGTCTATGGCACGCTTGCCTGGGTTCGCCACCATTCCCTTATAGCCTATTCCAAACCCCTATTCTCTTCACACTACACATGACAGCCGGCGACAAATTGAACGATTCAGCACAATCGACCGGCCGCCGTGTCGTGTCGTGTGCGGAATTGTTTTCATGAGCTCGCCTCCTGAATATTTGATGACCGGCGAGCCAGCCGCCATCGGGTTTGTTTCGTAATCTAATGATACAATTGATCATTTTTTATTCCAAATTGCCGGGTGGATTGTGCGCGGGCTATCGAGCCGAGAATCGTGCCGATCCGCCGCCCGATATGGCAAATGATCGGTGCCGCATTATGGCGGAGCTACCTCCGATTCTGAACAATTAATTTGGTTTAAATCCATTACGCGGTGTCCTCGATCGGTCGCGTGCGTGCTCGAAGGACCAAAAGAAGAAGTTGGTGTAAGTAACATTGTTTTTCAAACATCAAAACCTATAATATACCTATCGCATCAATAAATTAAGATTCGCTCTTGAAAGAACTCAGTATTCTAACTTTATTACAAAGATGGATTCTACTTTTTCTAGTGCTTGTCCGATTTTTCAATCCAATCCGGTTTCTAGCATCTCGTTACAATATTGTACATTCACACTGATCTATGATTTTCATAACTGTTACAGCTGCGACGTAATTTAGAAGGACCCGACTTCTGGTATGATTTCGCGTATACTACCGGTTTCCAGATCTTTCTAAAATTCAAACCTTTCGGAAATTCTCGAATATAAGCAGTTACCCTCGCTTCTCGCGAAAATATTGTATGTTCATATATCAAGACAGCCTTACAAGACGTAGGGAAGTGCCCAGAAAAAAGGCGATGTCAAGTCGACTTCTGAGTCTCATAGATTAGGAGCCAGCGACCACCAGACTTTGTTGTAGATGTACACTTTAGTAGGTAAAAAAGTTAGATATTATGATATTTGAGTTCGGGGGATTTTGGCAGATAACAGGTGCAAAAAATGTGTAAGTAAAACTTTAAAACTTCAAAGAAACGCTTTTAAAACCACAGTTTGTTTCCTGATATAAATTTGATCGCGTATTCGGTATCTTCATATTCAAATATTTGTTTTAATAATAATTAATGATAAAAGGTATGAGTGCCCACACATAACTAATCATCACGTATGTAGTATCTTTTTAAAAATAAATATATTTTTTTACAGATCAGTAAAGATCATTCATTAATCGTCCGGTATGGGGACTTACGGGCAAAAGCTGGTGCTAGAGGACATCCGGCATCAGAAGTGGACCAGAGAAACTAAGACCAAGAAGAAGAGCCTTTGTTCGAGACTAGACGGAAGGGGAAAGAGGTTCTTCATCTTGTTTCTGGACACCAGCTCCATACACGGATTGAACCACTTCAACAGGGCTGAACGTCATGCGGTGGAGATGTGGGTATAATTCTACTACACCAGACTCCCGATTATCCGTGGCCACATTAATCTGACTCCGGATCAAGCAGTAGAAAAATTCAAAAGGGGATATCTTTGAGTGCGCGAATGTAAATTTAAACGGTCAAAGGTCACCGTCATACGGATTCGCGTTACTTTTTCACTTTGGAAAAATGTACACCATAATATGTATTTGTACGAATATACCGTAAATTTGCGGGCCATTGCGTCCTTTAGGGTTCGGTAAAAAAATCCGCCACGCAGCCTGTTTAGTTACCTTTTATATGAAAATATTAAAAATAATTCAAATTACGTTCTGTAACGCAACTTAAATTAAAATTATAGGGAAAGCAATGCTCATTTGTAAGACGTATTCAATCGTAAAATAAACTTTACTGAAAGGAATACAGTGTACAGGCCGCATGGAAAAAGGCGCTTACAACTCATATATGAAAGCTTTTCACGCAATTTGAACATATATACAACTTCCAAAAAATGAATAAGCGTGGTATATTCTATCATGGGTGGAAATGGCGAATGTTACAATTGTGTAAAGTGATCACTTAAGCCAACCATAAAAAGACAGGTCATAAGTCCTGTTACACCCAAATGACTTCTATACCTACTTTCCCATAATTAATACAGTTTCGTCTCTGTGAGATATCTATAATATACACTAATTGAAAGGAATGCGTACTTTGAAATCCAGTAATATGAAATATTATATCAGAAAAACCAATTCATCACATTGATAAAAAAATTATCCAATTCTATAATCTGTTCCTAGGTTCTCACGGCCTTTCAGAATCTTCTGGTTTGTGTTTTATGGGATATTATGCCGTGTTTTACGACCTTTCTGGTCGACGTTTCGGATCCGATTGCAGGGTCCACCATCATCAACACATAAGCCATAATGATGGACCCTGCAATGGGAGTAGCTAGCGTTTAGCTATTTTGAAAATAGTAAGAATTTTGATGCGACACGCATTCTGTGTTCGCATGTCTATTTAAAAATATATGTAGGTATATATTATTTGTTTATTTTTTGTGTCAGCTTATGCATGAATATGATGTTAAAATATAACTTCCTAGTAAAAAAAAAATTAAATTTGTTTTTATTGTTGTGGCATGCTTTAGATGGCTATGGATCAGAAATCCTGTGTTCAAATCCTGGCAGAATCGAAATTTTTTTTTACGATTCAATTCAATATTTGTTTCCATTATGTTAGTGAATTTTATGTATTAACTGGCTGTGCCCGCGCGGCTTCGCGCGCGTAGTTTTTATTACACTGTTTGGATCGTCATAGAACTTTCACGAACCTTCTAGAACATTCTCCTTCCAGAACTTTCAAGAAATTTATCGAATGTACAGGAACCTTCTAGAACATCGACACATTTCGCCACTCAGTTTAGAACCTTATAGAACTTTCGGGAATTTTCTAGAACCTTCTCCTTCCATAACTTTCTAGAGCAGGTTATTCCGGAACCTTCTAGACTCACCGACACAGTCGGCGCGCCTATTTTGAAACAATCCGAAGCATTTGCAGCCTTCCCATAACAAAATAATGTGCTAGAAAGCACTTTGTCGTCACCCACTCCCACCCACGCACAGCCACCAACTCGCATATTTTCAATGTGACACCGAGGGCGAGTGGTGGATAGCCCTCGCTATATACGATAGCAATATATATATATATATATTGATTTACTAAATGTAGAAATTAGAACTTAACAGTAGAAAATGCCACACACTCGAATTTTAATAATTTTTCTAAATTTATACTAATAGATATATAAAGTTTGTAAGTTTGGATGTATGGGGTAATCTCCGAAACTACTCATCCGATTTCAAAAATTCTTTCACCAATATTTATATTGGACTTTTAGGGTGAATATAAGCTATATATTATCTAGTTAAAATATAAGGGCTTTTCGTGGTGACCTATTCTACAACTAAAGTCGATGAAAAAATGGTCGAGCGATGCGTTTTTTTACGAACTCTGCCTTAACGGCGAGAGATATTTAAATACTTTCTATAGAGAAGTTGTAGAACTCAAAAATTTATATTAAAAAATCCACGACGACATATACCTATACGTTAAGGTTAATACACAAATTGATAAAATATGACTAAAAGTTACTAAAAATCTACGCGTGCGAAACCGCGCGGGCACAGCTAGTAATATATAAAAAATAAAAACAATTTTTCACTAGGATACTCAAGATTTACCAGAAAATTAGACGCGAGTCTGATAACGTGTAGCGAAAATAAAACGGTAGGTACACATATTATTATTTGGGTACTTTCATTCTTTAATGTCTTAAAATTTAACAAAATGTCATTTCTTCCTATTTTCCCACTCATGCGAACTCACAAATATGTAGGTAGGTACCTACCTACTTTTTTAACAAATAATTTTTCAACAATATTTTTATATGTTCTAATAACACAGTTACTGGATTTTTTCCCCAGACGAGATTTATCAACTGTTCGAAGAATATTTTTTCTTGAACTTTGTGGTGACAATATTATTATTTATCATTTACCATTCTGTGTGATTTTTACAATTTATCTAAATATATTATTTTCCATTCTAAAAAAATTCTCCCAACAAAAGAATGATAGCCGTCCCCAATTTTGGGATGTGAAATAAATGATTTTCAGAGGTTGAACAATGAGCAATTAATCCATCTGATGGCTGCTTTATTTAGTTTTTGGTTAAAGGAAAGCATTTTAAAATTATTTTGTTTTGTTGTTTATAATAGTGCATTACTGCTAGATAGTCCTGTCCAACACAAACTATCTATATACTAGCTGTGCCCGCGTGGCTTCGCACGCGTAAATTTTTATTACACTGTTTGGATCGTCATAGAATTTTCGCGAACCTTCTAGAACATTCTCCTTCCAGAACTTTCAAGAAATTTGTCGAATGTACTGGAACCTTCTAGACACACCGACACATCCCGTCACTCAGCTTAGAACCTTATAGAACTATCGGGAATTTTCTAGAACCTTCTCTTTCCAGAACTTTCTAGAGCAGGTTTTTCCGGAACCTTCTGGACTCACCGACACAGTCGGCGCACCTATTGTGAAACAATCTGAAGCATTTTCGGCCTTCTCATAACAAAACAATGTGCTGGAAAGCACATTTTCGTCACCCAATCCCACCCACGCACAGCCACCCCCACCAAACTTGCATTTTTTCAATGTGACACTAAAGGCAATTCATCACCGATGGGTGGTTGTGGCTGGTTGTGGAGAAAACTTGGCGGGTATGGAAACACGGGTTTCTTTTTATATATATAGATTAAATAAAAAATAAATAGATACCATCTGATGGCTGCTTTATGTCAAAGGGAAGCATTTTATGGTTGAAGGGAAGCATTTTATGGTTGAAGGGAAGCATTTTAAAATTATTTTGTTTTGTAGTTTGTAATAATGCGTTATTGCTAGATAGTCCAACACCAACTATCCATATATTAAATAAAAAATAAATATATAATCTGTATATTAAAAAATAAAATACAATAAATCGAAATTCTTATTCCTTTAGGGAGCAATGTGGCCTGATCAAGAGAAGGGTGGTGAGGTTAGGTAGAATGCTACGCTGGGCCACGTGGGGGAAGGGCGGCAGAGTCGAGTTACGTAATTCATTAATTTATTTTATTAGGCACAATTTAAATAGTACAGAATATACGATCGACAAACCTGCGCAGATTAGTTTGCGCATAATCAATATTTTTAAAATAGTTTGGTAAAAGAAAACAGCACAAAATTTCTTCTGCCATTGATAGGAAAAAAACTACGTTCCACTCTTTGGGGGAGGGAGGGGATCAAAAAAGTTCAAAATGGAACCACTTGGTTTATGGGCACTTCCTTATCAAAATTGGATCTCCTAATGCCTTCACGATATTCTAAAAAACAAAGATTTAATTTGACTTTTATTCTTTTCAGAATACTATGGGTTATAGCGGTAGCCTTGGGAGCATGGGGAGCAGTTTACTTGAGTAGCTATACATGGAAACGCTATCAAGATTCTCCGACTGTTGTGTCCATGGACAGAGATATGTTCGCTTGGAACACTACCTTCCCTTGTGTAACGGTGTGTCCGCATACCAAACTGGATGAAAGAAAAATCGACACGGAAATTAGGTAAGTAGTTACGTTTCATAATTTTTATGGCCATTTTAGATTCTCAAAAAGGTATAAGTAGATAATCATCCGTATTCTGAAAATAACATAATCTGTTATAAAATACATATATGGTTTACTAAGATGAAAATATGAATAAATATTAATGAATCGTTAAACATAGACTGAATGCAACCCGGAAAAAATCACATACCATGATTTAATTGAAAGTGTCTGAGGACTATCATCAAAGGCAGGATCTTGTAAAGTTTACTCCTCAAGAAGAAGACGATGATGGTGAAGTTTACAAACAAAAATTTTGAACTTCCTATTTATTTAATTACTCGCACATTTAGTTTTTTTTTATAAATACTATCAGAATGTTTGTGTAATATTTAATTAATATAAATTAAACACAAATCACTTTGTTTTCACCACTATATTAGATTATACAATGTATACGTTTCGAGAACAATGTTCTCTTCTTTGTGAATGTTGGTTGTATAATCTAATAAAGTGGTGAAAATAAAGTGATTTGTGTTTTATTTTAATAACAATGTCACCACAAAGTTCAAACCTCAGAAGAAAAAATATTCTTCGAACAACGAAAACTAAACAAAAACTTATTTACGATTGTTCCTAAATACCACGGACAATCGCCACTCTACTGTGATTTGTAATTAATTAACTTTGAATAATCTACTCCAAGCATTTGCGTATGTATGTTAACTCGTCAGTAATTTTAAGTGCACCATTTCAGGAAAAGAAAGATGAAAGATCAGGACCAGGATTTATTTAGGAGATTCCTCACTTCTCTGGCCGTTGCAAATTACTCCAACTTTAACGAAGTTATTTCATATCCATCAATACCCAGCAAAGATTATATGGGACTGCTCCTTAATTTATCATATCCTTTTAATCCAGGTAAAATATCCTTGAAGCTACATTTTAATTGCACTCAATACAATATTATATCAAGAGTAGAAAGCCAAAAGGGCATTAGTGATTATTTCGAACTTTACAGGAGAGCAAAACAATGTTTTGTCAATCTGATTTTGTCAGTATTTCTATTATAATTAAATGATTTCCATATGTGTTTTGGTTTATCTAAAATTACATATGGAAATCGTTTAATAATAAAATAAACTTTCATAAAATTAGATTGACAGAACTATATTTTGCTCTCCTGTAAAGTTCAAAATAAACACCATTTTGGCTTTCTAACCTCGATATACAGATACTTTTAGGTATATTTTAATGTGGAATTGTTTATCCTTAGTTATAGTGATGGTATTTTAACCGGTGACACACTAACCGTTATTTGAGATTTGTATCTGATTGCGTCTATGATAGGCAACTAATTTTTTGCAATTCGAAGGGCAACTATTGGTACTAAACAATAACTAAAATTATGTCTTAGTTATCAATCATCAATAGAATCAAATACAAAGCCCAAATAACTGTACCAAAAATAACCAGTTAAAATAACAGTTTGATCATCACTACTTAGTTATTATTTGTTTTCCTGTGTGTGCAAACCTAGCCATGAATTTCCCTTGGAAAAACAAGAGAAACTCATGGCTAGGTTTAATATTTTCGTCAAACTGAGATACCTACTCATTAAAAGTCAGGGTTTTGAATATTCATTTTTCTATGTTTTCGGTGGAATTTTTGAATTTCACATCATGATTCATCACTCGTGGGGTAAAATTTCAACAGAAATATTGCTAAGTAATTTAAGTCCACAAACTGATTCCTGATTTTAGACAAGTTATATACTTACCTACCTACTTATTGTTATTTTACAATATACATATAACTAAATGATTCTTAAATATAACATTGTTTTCTTATTATCTCCAACACTACTAGGAAATTTGACACATTTATGACATAGCAAGAGAAAATTATTGTAATTTCTGTAGAATTATGACGCAAAAAAGACAATTTTGACAAAATGTCAGATTTATAGCTTGTTGTATCCAAGGTCATAAAATATAGTCCTTTCCTTTGTAAATGTCATTATTCAATGCTACAGAAATTACAGAATCTACCTACATTTGAGTTTCTACATCCAATTTATAATCAAGCTTTGGAAGGTTTCGTATCAAAGAAACACAAGAACTTTTGCTCGTTAATTTGGCGGACTTGAGTGAACATCATTGCTCTACGCATAAACAGACAGAATGGCTTAGCATATTGTCACAGCTGAGTATGTAATATGCCTTATGTGATTTTCACGTTCTAAGTTTCATCGCATACATGCACTCTAAATGTGACTCATTATTTGATATTACTATATATTATTACACACCACAGAAAAAATACAGAATAAATGCGTTTATCTCAATCACATAATATTTACAATTTGGCAGAGAAATTCTCTTTTACAGATAAAATCCTATTTTAAGCAACATATAAATAAAAATATATTACTTTTAATTTTGTATTGAACCCAATTTATTGCTTGGTTTTAGATTAGCTATTTACTAATACACAAATTATTTTTCTTCCCAGCTCTTACGATTGGAACTGCAGGGGTGAGTTTAAGCTTAGAGCCGACGATAACAGAATTAGGATTATGTTATGCCGTTAATTCCAAAATCGCTGTGTATAACTCACCAGCGTAAGTATACCAATTGGAAAAAAATATTTTAGTCCTTTTTACTAAACATACTAATAGGTTAGTACACACGAAGCAGCATTGTGTAAATTTTTGGTTTAAAAATCAACATTTGTAATATAAATGTGACATTTTATTTGTTTTAAAAATTATTTAATTTACTGTTTTTTAAAAATTTGTTTGAAAGTCATAAAAAAATCCCTAACTTTCAGTTACCGAGACGCTAACCGAAGAGACCCAGTAGAAGGCAATGCTACATTTTTTGTTCATCCACTCGATGGTGAAATATTTGCACAAATTATCAACATATCAACAGGATATGATGTAAGCAAATGTATTGTTTTATGTGTCGTACCAATACTAGCGTATGTATAATTATGCCATGTGCAATAAGTAATTGTATATTTTTCCCAATTTAATAATATCTACTTACCTGTAATTGAATAAGGTAAGTAGATACTACATTTCATATAAAAACACTAATGTGCAGTGTAATGATGAGAACCTGTAAAAAATTGAGATACTTCTTGTACTAAATTATCAACCAGTTGGATAATTTATATCAATTATTATAGGATGTACATTTTTTCATGACAGATGAACACAATTATACCAATTATTTATGGTAATATCTCTTAATCTAATTGCATACAATCATAAAGTATTAATTTAAAAATGAGAAAAGTATTAAAGAATCAGTTTGACAAGGAAATATATTTTAAACATTATTCCTGAACCATAAATTGTGTATTTTTGTAACGAGACACAATATTACACAGATTAGTCTCCTACACAGTATATAATATGAATAGTATATTACAGGAAAGGTAAGACAAATCTAGACATTTAGATTGTTGATTCATTATTGGGAAATGTCTTAGTCTTAGTACCAACTGGACATCGACCTCATACCATCAACATAATCTGTTCCACGAACCGGTTTGTGGTACAAAAAATGATTTTTCACAGTATCCTGTGGAAAATAAATGGTATGGTATTAGATCCTCCACAAAAAGGCCTAAACCTATACCTAAACTATTTATCCTTCTTCGTTCGTTCATGTTCAGAGGTCTCAAGCTCTTCTGTCAATTTTTGCTTTTAAACATTGAAGAATTTTATTTACCTGTTCACCACTTGCACTGTAGGATATGAGCCAATTTGTACATTTGCATTGCACTGATGCCTTAAATATATGCATGTTGCTGGAGAGGACTAAAGCGTCTTGTGATTGGGATGGGGTTGAATTAGAAATAAGCAGTGTATTTTTTTATGTACATACATATTTTGTACCTAAATAAAAAAATGAAGTGTCTGATTTATTAAGTCGGCCGTGTTCTGAAAATTGCAATATTGGGATCTTAAGATTGTTATCCCAACAGTTAATAGACGAGAATAAAAAAAAAAACGAGACGTACATATAAATCGGTGTTTGTTTCTTTCAATTTCTACTTGAGAGAGAGAGGGAGAAAAATGTAGGTACCTCCATGACAGTTTTCCATCAAACATCAAAATATAAATACGAGGATGCTGTGGGAGAAAAATTTACCTTATAAGTGCATACAAAATAATCTCTTTTATTAAAGCTCAAAATACAGTATTAGTACTTATTTGATGTAATTTTAGTCGAAAAATGAGAATTGTGAGGTTACATTTGTGATAGGTACTTCGGTAATCCATTAGAAGCTCTACCAGACCAGACTGCCAGGATAAGAAGGCACCGGAGATATCAATCCCTTTTCTAAAGGCATTGCAGACATTGGACACCGCAAATAAAAGTATTTACTTTGAGAGAGATTTGTGAAAATATATAAATCTCCTTATTTGAGTACGACGAACACTGAATACCGAACATCTATGTCCTGGTTATTTTTTATTTTTATTCTCGTCTATTAAGTGTTGGGATAGCAATCTTAAGATCCCAATATTGCTATTTTGGGAATACGGCTAATTGTTTGCCTTCCTCTGTTTTTAAGGAGGCTCTTGAAATATTGAAGAGCTATGTCATTATAGAGGTCCTCTACTCTGTCCACTTCATTTGTGTTGGGGTACCACTCCAAAACCCTTTTGTTAAACTGCTTTCTATCCTGGATATTCTCTTTGATGCACTAGTTAAAATCTTTCTTCCAAAACTTCCTCAACATCATAAAGCTGTGAGCATCGCAAACTTTTGGTAAATAGTACTTACCTTTGTGTACAGTTTCTTGAAGTTTGCTATTTGAACCCAGGTATGCGTATGGAGCCCCATTGCTTATGTACTATAATGTTTATATTTTTAAATCTTTTTTAGTAAGAATATTGTAATTTTCAATTTGACATTGAAATAATATTTTTTTAACTACCCAATTTAATACACCATTTTTAAATTTTTATTTTGTCAGGTATTTATTCATGGACCCCTGGAAACTCCAGACATAGCAAGTCAAAGACAAACATCCAAAGATGGGTTTTATATGAAACTCTATGTCACAGCCTTTACCATTTACACATCTCCTGAAGCCGCTAAGTATGATTTGAATCTCTTTACTATTAATAAGTTATCTCTAAAAATCTTTAAAAAATAATATAATAAGATACATACCTTCATGTATTTATCAGTCCAATATAATCTTAAAATAAGAAAATTACAATTGATTACAGTTACCTTGGTTACAATGCCTAATTAATTTAAAATAGGGAAAGGTGTATTTATAAAAATCATAAATTTAATCTAGGACTTGGCTACTGTTAAAACTTTGATTATTTACAACAAAATCCAAAATATAAGAGGGTATTCTAGCAGCATTGGGGGCCCTCATTGACCACATTTCAAAACTGATTGATGGTTGAATAATCAAAAAGAAATTCTATAATGTTCACTATTCTCAAAATAACACAATCATTTCAATGACACACTGAAAATAACCATGACATACTTATTTAAGTATGCATAGTTTTTATGAGAAATGTCAAGACTTGTGTCAATTTCTGTCATTATAGCGGAAAAATTGACTTTATTTAAATATTTGGACACGTTGGATAAAAAATTGTGTAGGTAGGTATGTGTGAAAGAAAGTGATTTCTACGTACTTTTAAAATAATATTAGTACTGATATAACATTTTATTCATCACTGCTAAATTGATGTAATGTACAATGATGTATAATAGGGGTCAAGACTTGATTCTTAAGAAACCACAAAATAATTAGAATCAACCCGATTACATGACAGCCCTGAAATGACATATTTTTGCGTATTTTATATGAGAAATGCTAAGACATATGTTAAATGTCAATATTTCTATTATAGCAGAAATATTGGCTGTAATGTAATAAATAAATTGGAATGTAATAAATAAATTGCATAAATAAATTGGTATAGATACTTACATTGTGTGAAGCAAACTGATATATTTACTAACTTAAAATAATTAATATAAATGCATATTTTATATAACTATCTACCTAGGTAATATTCATCACATCAAAATTTATCAAGTTTAAAATGTTATACATAGGATGTATACATGGTCTCATAGCTAGTAGTAAAAACTTTGGTGGAGTCTCCTTCATTCAATCTTGAATAGAAAAAGAAAATCACTTTGGGTGAAATGTCAACAGTTAAGGAGATAAGCGACATCAAAGCTTGCATTTTTTTAAAAATATGTATCTATTTATAATAGCAGCTTTTCAACATTTCACGAAAAAAATACTTGATAATTATGTATCACTCTTATAATAAAATTGATAATATTTCCATTATATTTTCATAGTTAATATGTTTATTAAATGGTTTCAGACTTAGTGTACTGCAACGAAAATGCAGATTCCTCCATGAATCTAATCTTCCACACAATCCAGTTTATAGCTACAATCTCTGCAGGATCGACTGTCGCATAACACAATGCGTGCGCTTGTGTGGGTGCGTTCCGCACTTCTACAAGCCAATAGGTATTATTACTAACAAACTACACAAATGTTCCACACATATTTTTTAACTGCATTATGGGAATTAAATTGTCACATCTTGCATGTGGACAAAATGTTAAATATTTATAAAAATGTACTCTTTAAGCAGATTCTATTGTTTAAGATAATTATTTATGTATTTAAATACATATTGCAGAGCGTCTCCAGAGTTTTTATGAGGTAATTTTAATGTTTCAAGTTAAATTTCAGGTAATAAGAATGTCGATAAATTAAGAATGTATATCAAATAATACTTTTTAACCCTGTCCAAGCCCGCATTGTGTATACATATACGACAGAGCGCGTCATGTGTACATGACGCGGCCCTGGAACAGATTTACCAAAACTATGATCTTTCAGGTAAAGATAAAGTTTGTGACGTGGCAGGCCTTCAATGTTTAGATAAGCACAAAGGTATAGTCATTATTTTCTTTTTTATGTACATATTTAAATGACAAATACTGAACAGAACTTTTAACTTGATTTTCACTGACTTGGGTAGTAATAAAAATATATTGATTCATATATATTACAACAAATTGATCCGTCAAAACGTGGTTCAAGCTGGAATGATTTTAATTTATTATGTACAAATTTTACAGAATTTCTGCTAAGTTTATACGATCCAGGGGTTAAAAAAAAATTTTGTGATTGTTTACCAAACTGTGATGATGTGAACTATGTAGTGCAGTCAATGGTGAGACCTTATTTTCAATAAACATAATTATGACTTGACCAAATTATTTATTGTGATTAATTTTGAAATATAACTTGTCCCTTCCAGTCCCTGCAGCAGTGGTTCCTTGGAACTAATCTACAATGGGGAATGGTTTCCTACCCTAAGCAACGTTATAGGAGGGATATAATATTTGGTTTCACAGACGTGCTAGGTATGTACAATTTGAGATAATGTGTATAGACGTACCAGTATAAATTGGCGTGTGAGGGAGGGCGTCCCTGTCGCGTAACAGAAATTGCCGGGGTATAAATTTATTACACAAACCATAATGTACAGTATGTCCGGTTACTGGTGTCGGAGCCTTTAATAGAAATTTGATCGGGCAACACTAAATGAAACAAACCAGTAATGGCGGCTGCTCTATCTGTCAACCTGTCAAATGGTAATATCGGTCCATTATTTGCTTTTTCAGCTTCGCAAAACTTTAATACTTCATTGGCAATTGTTCTTGCACCATCCCGGACTGTTTTGGACATAATAATTCAGTGTATATTGGAAATCAAGATGTCACAGCTCACGCTCAAATACGAGAATGAACTGAATGACAGGGCGAGGGGTTACCGCCGGGTGCGGGTGGGGCGGGTTTTAGTTCCAAAGTTGCCGCACGCCAATTTACGTTGGGCAAGCAATAATGTTCACATTCTTACCGTAGAGATCGATTGAGAAAAACTCTTGACCCAGGGATTATAGAGCCAATGGACATAACTAAGTCATTGGGACCCAAAGATCAAGAGAGAAGAAAGAGAACTAATACAAAATATTAAAAATCTATCACAATAAGTGCAATTACAGAAATCCCTTGGTATTCACGTTTTCATTATTCGCGGTTTCACATCTTCAAGGATATAACAACTTTTCAATATTTTTCAATAAATTTTCACAATCTTTTTTACAAATTAAAGTTGATAATGTGTTCTTTCAAAATCCACACATTCCATTATAGGATGACTCATTGCCCTCATCACATTTAATTGTGCCCACCAGAATCTTAGATCAAGAGAGAATCAATCTACAACTTCTTGAAATTTCTATGAAATATGTAAATCAAACTAAAATATATGTTTCATAATTATTATCATATTATGCACTCAGATTTTAATAAATCATTATATTCTGTCAGATAAATATTTAATTTTGCTTTTTTTCCAAAATATATATTTATGTAGGTACAACTCATGCTTCAAAAACTAACTGCACATGCCTAGATAGATACTATCTACATTTAGACTGAGGCTACACTGCGTGGAAAGTCTGTCGCGGAATGCCGTTACATTTCTTTTCATACAATATGCGCTTACCAAACACACTGCCCGGACGATCGTTCGACACATTTCCTTTGCCGATTTTACGTGACGGAAAAGAAATGACGGAAGATATGCACAGTGTAGCGGTGGCCTTAATCTTATACAGTAATACTTTCATTGATTTGCACCAAATGAAATGTTGAAATTCTGATTTTATTTAAAAAAAAAAAAAACACTTTTTTCTACAGATTTTGATAACTGTGATTTTTCTAAGGAAGAATAAATCTTGCTATGTTTGATGTTTGTAGTGTCTGTTGGGGGAATGGCCGGACTATTCTTGGGCTGCAGTGTTCTTAGCTTCATGGAGATTTTCTACTTCTACACTCTGAGGCTCTTCTGGTACATGGTCAACTACAGAAATGAAATAAATAATAATCCTAATTCTCTGTCATTTCAGAAAAAGTGAACTCGTTGCAAAGTAAACTAGTTTTCCTCTGAGGATTCAGTTGGCTTAGTGTGCGTAACAGCCTGTAAAACATTTTTTTTTAAATATTACATGATAATTCATGGATTCCTAAAACCTGTAGATGAAAAAGACACAGAACACATATGCAATAGCAAAAATTTTATAAGAATATATCATTGTTGATTAATTGTCAATATATCATTTGAGGGTTTATATATTACAGACAAATACATCATCAAATGCTAATGATTACACTATATTAATTAATGTACAAATTATCAAAAATTATCAAAATTATCAAAAATATAGCTTATACATACATGATTTTGTGTTAAGTATTGTATATCTATGTATGGCGGACCCTAAATATTCGTCATTAATCCATTCCTGAGGGAAGGATGAATATCAAAAAGACAAATATTTTCAAATGGAATTAACTAAAATTGGTTTAAACCGTTCCCAGTACCGAATTCTGCCTATCTATTCTATAATAATAAAAAATTCAGCTAAAAATCGATCTTAGAAATCATTGCGTACATACATTTTAATCAAGTATTAGCAACTATTAATGCTTAATCATTATGACAGAGATTTACTTTTTGTGATACTATAAATATACTGTAGACTTACATATGAAAAATTTTAACCAGAAAACTACCTTTAGGATGAAAAAAACAAAGATTATTAGAGTTTTTATTTTATAGAGGTTGGGTTATTGTTGGAAAAGGTGTTTCTTTAATTTGGCCTAATTTCAGCATTTGAAACCAGGCCACCATCTTCCTTTTCCTTGTCTAATGAAATATCTAAATGACTCACTGGCAGGTGGGACGAATATCAACTTTTCGGGCAAATATCAAACAAAAATTCTGACAAAAAGATATAATGAATATCAACATGAATGAATATTGAGGTTCCACTGTACAGAGAAGAAATGATAATAAATTGCTTTTAGGAATATTTATTTTTAGTCGATAACTTTTATAGTGTAAGTGGATAGATAGTTCACATATATTTTGTGGACATCACGTTTTCAGCTTTTGAAACAAATAACCACCACACCGAACTGCATATCGGGCACTAACAAGTCAACTTCCGTCCGATTGACTGGCCCCCAAAAAGGCTCAAAAGATACCAACACATGATGTAAACTGCACATTACACATACTGATTAATGCTCACACTTAACCTACTTGAATCCTTAGGTGCAACCATATTATAATGGCTGTGGTTCCGTAGATGGGTCATTCTCTTTTTTGTTGTAGTTAAACCACAGAATATAGAATAATCTTTTCCGTGAATTAAACTGTCCCTGTCTATTTTCGTGACGTAATGGTATTTAAAAAAATTATTTTGTTTAGAAACTGTAAAGAAAAGAGGTTTTAATTGTATTTAATAAATAATATAAAATATATTTATGTTGTGACAGAGTTGTTTATTATTGTTGGAATTTTATACCAAACAAGACAATTAAAAAAAAATGACCCAGATACCCTGTATGTTTTGAATGCCAGTATGCGTATTGCAAGTGATACAAAATTGATAATTTCACTGAAATGTTTAACTTTGAAATTAAATATGAAATTAAATATGAAAGTAAAATATGTATATGTACATAGTGTAGCTAGAAAATTAAGAATATTTTAAAAATAAAAAAAATGTAATATCTTTCTTCCAATTCAATCCTTCCAAAATACTCTCTAGTCTTTAGTAAATCCTAAAATAGCAACAGAAGGCATTAGGGCCTGTTGTTTGATCAGAAGTTAGAGTAAGAGTTGAGCAAAGAGCATAAATTTTTACGAAAACGGGTGTATTGATTGGTGGAGAACTGTGTTCTTTCTGTGCTTTCTTCTTAACTACTATTCTTACTTTTGATTAAACAACTGGCCCTTAGAAGATATCAACTTTAATTTCTGCATTGTCTATTTCTAGTTATCACATTTTAAAAAAAGATCTGTATGGCAGTTGTTTTGTGGTGCAACATGATTATTGAACTTTCACTAAAATTTGTACTATACACATTATTTTAACACTATATATATTTTATATTTTTGAGAATAAAGAAACACAGCTGTCACCTTAAAAGTAATAACTTCTCAGAATTTTCTTATAACATAATTAAAACATTTCTTTTGATAGTCTTTAAAACTTCTCCACTCAATACCTTATAAAGGATTAATAATAAATTTAGAAACCATAAAAAAAATTGTGTAAACACAAATGAATAATATTATTGATGGGTTTTCCTTTAGAATTGTAGAGATTATTCATGATGATCATTAAAATGGATGAAAAACTATGTTATCTCTACTTAATTTTAATTATATTTTACTACTCGAGTTTCGAGAGTATTACGAAATCCTTGCATTTAAACTGCTTATACAGTTTTGCAAGAATGTAAAACTAAATGGCAACAATAAATAAAAAGAAAATAAAAAAAGTAGAACATAGAATTGACCTTACTCCGTCCGATGACATCAATATATCGTTTATACCAAAATTGTGGCCTGGTGGTTTTCTTCATAACTAAGTTCGATTCACCATGTACCAATACATATTTATTTTTACACCATAGAAAAATGTTTTGAAATGCCTTAAATGGCAAAAACGCCTTAAAACTATGTATGTATTTGTAAATAAAATTACAACAAAATAAAACCCAAATAGTGATGTGTGTTCATGGAAATACTTTTATTAACAAATAAATATTATGACACAAATTATTAACAGTCTGAATAAATATTTTGACTCAATAAAAACACTACACAACTTAATTGAAGGATTTGCGTGTAAGTAATATTTTAATCACAAACTCGGTGTTGTAAAAATACAATAAATATAATAACATTATAAGTTAACAAAATGTGGACAATAATAACAAATACATATATTCTTAAAATGACTAGAAATCATATAGCTTGCGAGACAAATTTTTGATTTGTTTATTTAACTGACGATTTTTGAAGACAATTATCTGTTTATTAAAACTGTAAAAGTATTTGTTAAGCTTCTCAGGGATAGAATAATAAAACCATATCTGATATGACACTAAAATGGAAGATATTGTGAATAAATTCAAATATTAAACAATTAATACATAGTAATAATATCGTCCTAGTCATTCAAAACTCCATTCAATCAGATTTACACCAACAATTCTAGAGAGATGCAATTACAATCAGGAAAACATAAAGTACTATCTAAATACCTCAAGTAAAATAATGTTATAAAAAATTTGACAAATTTCAGTGATTTTATAGTTCAATGGAGATTGCTATTTAACTTCATTTCGATAAGATGTGGACATTTTACATAACAAGGACAGTATTATTATTTATTATTAGTATTTTGTTGAAGATGCCTCACATACCTATATTGTGTATTATTCTAACCCAGCGCACTCGCAAAATACATAACAATATGTAACAATAAAGTTTTTATAACAGATAAATTAACACCACGATTACAGGATGATTTTTTTGGTCAAAGCACTTCCAAGGATGTGTTGTGTATCGATACACGTAAAAACTATGCGTCAACTGACGTTAAGTACGTTTTTGCATTACTGTGTAGCGTGAAGCGCTTATATAAATTTGTTTCTTCCTCGCATAGATGGCGATATTGTATACATTGATGGATATATAAATTTGTCTTTTTCTCGCATAGATGGCGATGATGTATGCAATGCATTCTTGAAGTGCCATGACAAAAAAATTGATTCATAGGTAATAATAATAATAATGAAAGAGAAAGCCAAGTTAAGTGTCGAGACTGAACTGTTTTTAAGGTGGGGACAGGCCAACTACAATATGTAGCTAAGGAGAGAATGAGATTAAGAATCCAGGCTGCCAAAATGATATATCAGGAAAGTAACAGGAATGACATAAACAACCAAATGACATTAGATACACAGATAAGAGAGACCTTCGAAATGTAACTCCTACTTTTGTGCATGTATTATATCGAAGATTCCTATGTAAACTCAGACATCTACCAAAAATGCATTTTTTACTTTTTTGTACCAATGCATAGAAAATACTCTTCTCCGCAATACAAAATTTAAATAAGGAACGTTTCTCCTTTTTTCAGAGAAAAAAACTGATGTAAATTGGACAAATACGCTTATTTCGTATATAAAGCCAAACTTCAAACAAGTCTCATGTGAAATTACTTTTTTGAAGATGCCTTAGTTTACATTCGGAACGTTGATATAATAAAAAGTAATTGATTAAGGTCACTTGGATACATCATGTTCATGCCAGAGGAATGATTAGCAAGATATATTTTTTAGCAACTCTGAATGGAAGGCAGCCCAAATAAAGCTGGTATAAAAATCTAGAAAAACTTCATAAAGGAGGAGCAAAAATACTAAGGATAGCGGGAGTCACATTGGTGGACAGAGTGAGAAGTGCCGACATAATCCACACACTCGGCGTGGAGCTCTTACTCCTACACATAGAGAAATCATAAACAAGGTGGCTTGGACACGTGCCAGAGGAATGAATACCAAGTATCCTCTTGGCAACCCCGAAAGGAAGGAATCTGGTGGGTCGCCCAAGATTAAGCTGGGAGAAGCAACAAAAAAAAGTGTACGAAAACAGGATGGGTCTAGACTGTATGGTGGGTCGAGGCCCGCTGCGGTTTCAAGCCACCTGCATCAACCGAAACGACCAATCAGGAGTTCGATGCGGGCCGCCCGCGAGCCAATGTCCCGGTCGCACGCCGGTACCACCACCACTCTTTCGCCGACCGCTGTAGACTCTACCAGCACTACCTATCGTGCTCCAGATTATTGTAATCCCATTATTGTACAACTTGCTCATCAATAAATCGACAGTATAAATTGTGTCGTCACGTTGGGGTCACCAGTGTAACAAATTATGACATTATACAGATTGATAATTATCTACGTTTGGGGTTACCAATGTAACAGATGATATCCGGATTAGACCGATACCCTGATCACATTGTGGTCACCGAATAACTTTATAAATACTGATTGGTCATCAAGTACTGAAATAGTGCAAAACGGGGAAAGAGGTAATGACTTTGGACCACCAATCTTCCTAGGATAAAAGGATAAAAATAACGATGATGAATAAGATAATATCAAGCACATGAAAACACAAACTATAGATAACAATGTAACTTACTTACAAAATGCAAAGTAATGCTGTTACATTCCAACTGTGTAAATTAAATAAAAAAAGTAGATATTTACCGCAAAAGGATAAGTGACATAATATAATTGAAATAAAAGTCATCATTATATAATTTTTCCATTGTTTGCACAAATGTTATGTAATTTTAATGCAGTGTCTCTTATCCTATTGCCTCTCCCATCCATTCTTAAATTAATAATAAACAAATAATAAACAAAATAAAATAAATACTATCCTACTTACATTCAATTCTCCTAAATTCTATAAAAATATTTATTTATGCATCATAGAAGAATACAGAGTGTATTTTCACCTAAATGTATACTAAAATCAGAATATATATAAAATATTAAGAACAAACAGAAAATAAGATTGATGAAAATATGACATTTGAATACAATTATGTAATAAGATTAGAAGTGTACAACTTTGATTCTTAGAACTAACATTATGAAGACAATTAAGGCCGCAAGTTATTTATTTCAGCATTCACTATCATCAATAAACAGATTTAACGGAGATGTTTATACTTTTGAAGCATTCAAAGTTGGAAAGTTGACAATCGAAATATTTTTCTTTATTTGCCAATAAAGTTTCTAAATGCCATTTTGCATGTCAAACAATGGCAACATGGAAAGAAATCAAAATATAAAAAAAGAACACGTCTATAAATGCAGTAATTATAGACGTACCAGTATAAATTGGCGTGCGAAGGAGGGCGTCCCTGTCGCGTAACAGAAGTTGCCAGGGTGTAAATTTATTACACAACACATAATGTACAGAATGTCTGGTGACCGGTGTCGGAGCCTTTAATAGAAATTTGGTCAGGCAACACTAAAGAAACAAACCAGTAATGGCGGCCACTCTATCTGTCAACCTGTCAAACAGTAATATCGGTCCATTATTTGCTTTTTCAGCTTCGCAAAACTTTAATACTTCATTGACAATTGTTCTTGCACCACCCCGTACTGTTTTGGTTGTTTTGGACATAATAATTCAGCGTATATTGGTAATCAAGATGTCACAGCTCCCGAGCAAATACAAAATTGTACTGAAGTACAGGGCGAGGGGTTGCCGCCGGGTGCGGGCGGGGCGGATTTTAGTTCCAATCCTGCTGCACGCCAAGTTATGTTGGGCAGGCTCTAACTAGATTATTTGAACAATTGAAATGTGAAATTTAAATGTCTGCCAATTATTTGGTCAATTGATATTACTTGACACTAATTTAAATGAATATTTGTCTTTATTAAAAAGTTCCTCAATGACTATTAACTCTTTGACTTCTGTCTACCACTGAATGATTTTGATAGGACAATATTTCATCTCTTTTTATTATGAAGTAATTTTCTTCATAATAAGAGACTTCAACCTCTTTATTGGCTGATATTTAGGATAAAATTGCATCACATCCACATCCATCTTCTTCAAATTATTAAAAAAAACGCTGTTGCATATCTTCAAAGACGATACTGCAAGCCAGTAAATGTGTAAAATCATCACTGATATGCTTTGCAAATACTAATCCTAAAGATGAACCCTGCGATCAAAGTAATAGAAGCATGGTCCGGAAATCTTAGCACACAACGAAATTTACAATATCAGCAAGAGATTTCAAATAGAGAACGATAAGATTATGTTCCAGATTGCCGCTATTTCACAAATCATAGTATTTTTCCACTTACGGGGAATACAAGCCTAAAAATGTGTTTACACTATTATTGACTAAGTATGTATTAGGCGAAGGTCTAAAAATATCAATGTAAATGCAGAAAAATATTAAATAAATGCTAAGTTTGAATGTACATAAGACATGAGGTGTGCAAATTCTGTATGCAAACAAAATAAGTAGTCTATCGAAAAGATGTTGAACAACTACGCATGATTATAAAAAATATTGCGTGATTACGTTGCACCATCAACAAAGCGCCCTAAGACACAGTTCTGAAAATAATCATTGTAAATTTCAATTTTCAAAGTGTCAGAAGGCAGAGCACCGAGAAATCAAGATATTTCTGTATTTGTAAGTTATTGACACAAACTTTTAAAGTTTGTAGTGGCAATGACAAATAAACTAAAACAAAAATAAAATTATTATGTAGTGGTACATGATAATTCCACTCAGAAAGTAGTAAGATTTAAAAATGTATAATTTACACTGAGAGAAAAAATAATTAAGTACTAATAATACGTGGAATAAACATATGTACTAAAAAAATTACATCACCTACATCAAAAATAAATGAGATTCTTAATATCATACACATGGTTCTATAGTGTTACAAAATAGGTGGTATAAGTGAAATTTATTATATTACACATTATTTTTTATTTATTGTTGAAGTGGATATAATAGTACACCTCGAGTGCAAATATAACTAATTTTAACTAAAATTATTACATATAATTAAAAAAGTTATTTAAATATACGTATCGAGGGTCAATATAAGCCAAAAGGGCATTAGTCATTATTTCAGCTTTATGGGAAAGCAAAAAAGTTCTGTCAATGTTTATTTTATTAATAAGCGATTTTCATATTTGTTAATCCAAAACACATATGGAATTCGTCTAATAATAAAAGAAATATTGACAAAATCAGAATGTGAAAACATTATTTAGCTCTCTTGTAAAGCTCAAAATAATCACTAATGCCCTTTTGGTTTTCTACCCTCGATACAATGAATGCTTGTTCTTGTGGTGAATGATCTACATTCACTTGTATCATCTATTTTGCAAGACTATTTAGTATAAATTACATTTTGAACATTTTTAGAATAATGAGTGACCAACATAACACTTGTCTGCAGCTCCTCAATCAAGTATAAATATTACATCCAATAGGCTTTCTTAATCCAATTCCTTACACTTTTACATTCAGACTTAAGATGCTTGAATTACACAAACAAATCTTTTATAAACAACATTCCTAGTGAGATTTTGGATAAATTAAAATTTATCCTAAATCTATTCGCATTAAAAAAAAAGTTCATTTAAATCACAATGAAATCAATAAAGGTAACCTTACGAGATCTGAATGAAATTACAAACATTTTAAAAGCTCGATAGTAGTTAGTCAATAACTACTTAGAATCGTATTTGTAGTCTTCTTCGATCATGTTCCAGTCAACGTGGTCGAAGTATGGATGAGACTTTATTTCACCGATTCCTGCTGGACCACTGCCGAGTCTCTCCCTCGGGTCGAAACACAAAAGCTAAAAAGGAAAAATTGATTATGTTGTAGACTGATGTATCTTTTTCTAATGACACCGGATAATAAATTTTATTTTGTAAATATAAAATCGATTGAGAGAACCCATGAACCTGTAGGGTTTTAAAATAAAGACAAAAAACATCAAAATACCTGTGACAAAAGGGATTCAGCATTTTGAGGTAAATCTCTTGGCATATTCAGAATAGTGTGAGAGTTGAATCCAGATGGGTGGGCCACGGACAAGGGCTAGAAAAATAATTGAAACATGAGAAAATTATTATAAATTAGTAAAAATTTCATGTCTATACCGCATATGTATAGGCACTTACATATTTGCTTGATCAAGTTATGTATTAATAGATTGTCATGAAAGATTTACACGTCCCATGTTTTTAGTTATTAAATCTGGTAAAATAAGACAACACTCAGGGACCCAAAGAGTAATAGAGAAACCAAAATTAGGGAATCGACCGTGTGAATCGTGGATAAAAAAATGTATCAAAACTGAACTGAAGTTGTAGGATAATGGGTGGCAAAACTTAAATGGCATTGGCCAGACATACAATGAGACGAAAGGATAAAAGATAATTTAAAATATCATTTTTCATTTAAACTTTGTACTACACACATAATATTTTAGTTATTTTCGTTACTCTTGTTTCGAAAGCAGCATATCAGCTAGACTAAAAGGGTGATTAAATGGAAACCTTGGACCAAAAGGCGAAATAAAGTAAGACAAAGGTCTGCTGAACCAATTGCATACAGGTAAGGTAGATAGTGAACCCGTAATACTAGCAACAGAGATGCTTACGAGTTGGGGAAGGTACACAAATTTTATACTGGACACAAAGATCTTGAAGATTATGACAATAATTCATATGGTGCATTATTAGAAAATCATCAAAAATTCTATTTTTATTGAAAAAGAAAGAATGCACCTATAAAAGCTATGCTCCAACGGTGATCATCACTCTCAAATCAACTTATTTCATGTAACAAAAATGATTACCATGCCGATGATTAGCTCATATACCACGGCGCCGAAGCTCCAAAAATCACCGACTTTCTCATCGTACGACTCGTCCAATAGGGGAAATCTCTGCAGCTCTGGAGCTACATAGCAGTCGCCTAGAAGCTTCCCCTCGTTCAGCAGGGTAACCAGCGATTGCTGGGTGTCTCTGCCCACAATGTAGGACAGCATCAGATGACCGCGCTCACCCAGTAACAAGTTATTAGGGTTCAGATTTCTGAGGAAAAGAGTTGCTAGATGAATGACAAATATGAACAGTTGAATATCAAAACTGTTCATGCCATAAATTATTTTTTATTTTTTAATAATTAACCATTTTTTGGGCAATTAAAGAAATTTCTTTTACATCGTTTGTAACTTGAATAAGATGAAATAAAAAGTAATTGAATAAGGAATTAAAAATAAAACATTCAAATAACATAACGTACCCAAACGAAATTTATATATTTTTTGGGTTATTTCAACATTTAAAATGGATTTAATAAAGTACATTTTAAAACCAAGGCAAACGGATTTAGGTTTATTTTGAAGTTCGAGGAAATAAATATATTCATTGCCTTATCAGAGGTGTGGTGAAATAAAGTTCTTAGTAATTTAAAAATGTAAAGTATTATAGCAACACATTATACAGGCTGTACCAGAGCTAGCAGCAGAAACTTGGCCGGTAGATTCTATGTTATTCTATGCCTATGTTATGAGTCTAAAATATTCAAGCAAACATGACCTAATATTAATAGTTAAGGATATATGCAATATCGAAGATTTTTTTTTAATATTTCTGACTTATTTTTTGAAAAAAGTTGAATTATCATCACAGTAACTTACATCGATTATGAAAAATTCATTTTCTTCAATACAACTTAAATAAAATGATAAAAACCTTCTAAAAAAAAACTTTTTTCAATTTTTCACAAGTTTTTATCATTTTATTCGAATTGTATTAAAGCGAATGAACTTTTCATAATTGACATAAGTTACTGTAACGATAGTTCAACTTTTTGTAAAAAATAAGTCAGAAATATTGAAAAAAAATGCAAACTTTGATATTGCATATCTCCATAACTATTGATATTAGGTCATGATTGCTTGAATATTTTAGACTCATAACATAACATAACATAACATAACAACATAACAACAGACAGGCAGGAATCTCCCGGCCATATAAATCAGTTGGCGTCAGGCAAGGCGATAGCATAAGTCCATTTATCTTTAACTGCATAACGGACAATATTATTAGAGCTTAAAACAAATAATATCTGTATGCTTAAGAAAAAAGGAGATCACGAATTAAAAAAAAAACGAAACTGAAAAACCCCATTATGGATTGCTTACCTGCAAATAACTCCGCATTGATGCAAATGATCGATGGCAACCAACAATTCCGCGGCCCAGTTAATCAAAGACTTCGGCGGTAAGGCACTTCTGTTAGATATTATCTATAAACAAAATTACAATCCACTCAACATTATATATTTCATGATAATCTAGAATATGTAGACAATAAATTGCGATAATTGCCTGATTTACCAATAACAGATCTTGGAAACATAACAAATATTTAAGATAAAGATTCTATGTGTGAGCACATCTCAATTACGTCGGTCGACAACATGATTGATTTTTCAGTCATGACACTTCAAGGATGTATTGTGTACTGATGTCCGATGAAAACTTGTGATAAATTTAATAATTAAGAATATCCTAATATTTTCACAACCGTTCAGAAACGTCTGATACCATCGTGCCATGATCAAAAATCAACCTGTAACAAAAACAGGGTTTGAAAAAAAAAGATTTTTATACTAAAAATAAAAAAAATTATATATATCCGATATATATCAAAAATTGGATATATATCCAAATTCTTTTTCTCCTTTTTTGCACACTTCGATAGATACAAACTTAAAATAATTAGGAAAAATATTTTTTTTATTTTGTACATGAATTCGGTATTATTTATTAAATAAATGAATTGCATACTGAAAAAAGCTAATATACGCAGTAATTATATATAAGTTATAAAAGTTGCTCTTTCTAATGTAGTGTTAAAAAACAGATTATATGAAACAAATTAAACTAAAAAACAACCATAGCACTTTTTAAAATATAACTAACGCCATCTAGTAACGACCGTAGATATCAAAAAAAATAACCTGTAGCACTTTTTACAATACTAATAGCGCCATCTATTAGCGACCGCAGAATGCTTTTTCTTGGATATATATCAAAAATAAAAATCAAGCCATAAATATTGTGATATATCATGATATATATCCGCGGATATATATCCTTGAACCCTGAACAAAAAACTTTGAGAAAGGCAGACACCACTATGATAACTGACTACAAGAGATGTTTACATTTAAAATGTACAAAATAATAAAAACAGATTTTCATAAAAAATTACTAAAATTTAAGAAAACAGTTTATTTTTATGAGCGATCATATAAAATCACAATAAAATCATGTCAATGCAATTTAAATAGGTTGTTTTGAATAGTTAAACTGATTTTGTAAAATTAATGAATGATTATTGCATTGTCATGCAGATTACGTCTCTTTGCCAAATTTTAGAATGATTGCTGGTCAGGAAGCAGGTCAAATATTGATTACAAAATTTTGTGGCTGAAGATAAATAAAAGTATATAAAATACATTTTTATTTGATTATATTATGCAAGAAAGAAAAATAAACTGGCAAAATTTATTGGTAACAGAAAAAAATTGTGACCAGAAATCCCGTTTTTCGAATTTCAGCTGATGGCGAATTCGCAAATTGTCATTTGGGCATATTTAGATTAAAGGTTTGTTTTTGATGCAAGCTGGTATTTAAAAAAAAAATTGAGTGAGTGTACTTATGTATGTGAAACAAAAGAAATATCTGCAGATTACAAATGTACCCTGTTCTATGTCGGCAAAGATGGACGTCAGTCAGTGCAGCGACGACACCTATCGTTTGCGTTGCCTAAGCGTTTAGAGGATTTCTCCAGATGACAGTAATAAAGTAAAAGAGATTTGTATGTATTTATAATTTCATGGTGTGAAAACTTCCGTTGCATAACTAAAATTTCACCTAAAATATGTCTTAAAAAAATAACTTCAAAAATTTTAAGGCAAAGGATGCAGAACAATTTTTTTTTTTTGGCAATCAAGGTTTTTCAACTACATCAATTTTTTTCCTTCCACCCTGGATAACGGACAATCTACTGTATGTATAACTATGATTTAATATGGAAATAGGTATATTTGCACGATCTCAAATATTTCATTTTTATATTATTGATTAATATTTATGTATATATTTTCACCTATTCATAATACATTTTAATAACACTATCCAGTTCTAAAAGAGATATATTTATATAAAGAATAGGAGTATATGTACAAGAAAAACATGCTCTTATTTTAAAACATTCAACAACAATCGATACTTATTTAAAAAAAAAAAAAAACACTTATACATTTGCAAGTCAAACCCAATATATATTTATCAGGGGCATGCAGTGAGAACAAGGAGCATAACATTTATTTAAAGATATGCTTGTGAAAAAAAATTAAAATTAAATATTTATTTGACAGAATGTCATGAAATATTTAAATCTGAATTATATGTTAATTATTGTGATAGGAATGTTACAAGATATATCTCTTATTTCAGTTTCTTATCAAAATATATGCTTAGGAAAAGTTCTTGTTCTCACTGCACGCCCCTGGTATCTATGTAATAATTTTGAGGAAAATACACATACATAATAATTATATATAAACATAAATACATACATATACTTCTTGGACTTAATTTATGATATGTAAGGTGGAAAATAGATATTTGATAAAACATTTAAAATATTCAATGTTGCTCATGTCAAGTGACACTGAAAATTAAAGTGAACATTTTACTTACATTAAATTTACTCCCATCTTCCTCCATTATGATCTGCTCCAATTTTTCCTGCAATCCATCGAAAGTTCTTTCCACTTCTGACACCATCAAACTTAATTTGTCTTCTTGTAACGTACCTTTACTACAACTAATTTCCTTTGCTTTATCTACATTATTTACAACTTCCTCTTTGCACTCACTATCTTTGAGATATCTACCACTTAACGCGTCATCCACATTCAACAGCAGTCTTTGCGAATTTATAACAATGTCGGTAACAGACAATTCAAGATTACTACTATTTTTCTGCTCCGAATTCAAACAGTCTTTTTTTATATTAATACTTTTATTTAAATTGCTTTCATTTCTCTCCGCGTTCAAACGATTCTCTGTAAGATTTTTGTTGAATTCAATTCTTTCAACGGTGTCTTTGCATACTTTCAAATTGTCTTTGGATGTTTTTTTAGAAATCCTTTGTATTTCTTCGGGGTCTATAAACACATTTTCCAAATTGACTTCTCTGACTGGTGTGTCAGGTACAGACGTAACGTAATTCTTTATGTAATCAAATAGTTTTCCTCCAGATGCATACTGCAAGACTAGGAATAGCAGATTAGGTGTTTCAATGTATGCAACCAGTTTCACCATGTATGGTATTTCTACAGGCATGATCGGTAATTTATTGTCTACGCTTGGCCTTATAAAATAATCTTCGTCCGCAACTTGGTTGCATGTTTTTTGAACAACCTGAAACAACATTAAATTATGCAGATAAGTAATAAATTGAAGTACAAAATTATTACAGTAATCCCTTGTGAACTCTAAATTCAAGGGACTAAATAATTCAAATTCAAATTAAATAAAACCTTGTTAGGTCGAAATTCAAGGGATCAAAAAAAAAATTTTTGCACAGAATCGATTGAGTTAAACGAATCATAAAAAAATGTTGACAAAATAATAAATTTCTTTAAAAATACATGATATTTTAGCATATTCTCAAAAACATTATATCCTTGAGAGTAATTAGCGAAAATCATCCACACCGATTAAAACGACAACTTCTAGTATCAACCTATTTGAAAATGGCGGCAGATGGTATTAACCTATTTGAGAATTAATGATGTGCAGCGACTGCAAATAATATTTCACACACGCACGGGGTCAGGGGCACAATGTATCTGTAGGTACCACAGCATGCAGATGTTTCATGCACGCCGGCATTACTTAATTTTCTTTTACAAATAATAAAAATGTATTGATTTATGGCGCAAGGGTCTACAACTTATCTCGAACAACGAAATAATGGGGTTGATCAACCACGAAATAGACATTTTGGGGCTTGTGTTTTAAAATTTTTGAATTAAAACAAATTTTAAAATAGTGGTTACAGTAGTATTAAAAATACTAATCAAAATTGTTATTATGTTCTCACATAACTATTGAGTTGAAATATTATACATATGTGAATTCTGTTAAAACATAGACAATCCTTTGTATACAAATCAACACAATGTCATAGGTGTACCTATAGACGTACCACTATAACTTGGCGTGCGAGGGAGGGTGTCCCTGTCGCGTAACAGAAGTTGTCAGGGTGTAAATTTATTACACAATACATAATGTACAGAATGTCCGGTGACCTGTGTCCTAGCCTTTAACAGAAATTTGGTCAGGCAGCACTAAAGAAACCATGCAGTAATGGCGGCCGTTCTATCTGTCAAAATGTCAGACAGTAATATCGTAGTAATCCATTATTCGCTTTTTCAGCTTCGCAAAACTTTAATACTTCATTGGCAATTGTTCTTGCACCATACCGGACTGTTTAGGATGTTTTGGACATAGTAATTCAGTGTATATTGGTAATCAAGATGTCACAGCTCCCGAAATTGAACTGAATGACAGGGCGAGGGGTTACCGCCGGGTGCGGGCGGGGCGGTTTTAGTTCAAAATTCGCCGCACGCCAAGTTACGTTGGGCAAGCAATATAAACCCAGCTTATTTTTAATAGTCGCTTATAGATCCACATCTCCAGTACTTCAAGTCGCTATATCATTGTTTCCACAATTCCATTTCATAAAAGAATATAGACTACAGAAAAACAATGATTATTCAGTCTACACAATAATTAACTATGTAGTTAATTATAAGGGAGCTATAATTATATATAGTGGTATGCCTATAATTTCTGTAGAAAAATGCTACCCAAACTTCAATACAGTAGAACCTCGTTAATTCGAAATTCAAGGGCCCCAAAAAAACTTAGAAAAAATTTAAAATTATGCAGAAACTCATAAATTTGAAATTCAAACTTCAAAAAAAAATTGCAATGCGATTTGAGAAATTCGCCAAAAACTGTAAAACATGAAAAAAGTCATTAATTTTGTGAAAAATGTCTGTATTTTAGCATATTTTGAAAATGCAATATTTATTATGCTAATATAAAGATCGCGACATTATTATTTCACGCAAGTGAGAATAAATAATATATTTGTTATTTTCACTTGCAAAAAAAAAATTCAGTTTCATTGAATTTCAAAAAAATAAATAATGTGAGTTAAAATGTATTGATTTATGGCATAAGGGGCTAAAAATTATTTAGAATTACAAAATTAACAGTTTGGGAGAGTGGGTTTTAAAAATTTCAAATGATGGTGAATTTCGAATTATCGGGGCTTGAATTAACGGGATATAACTGTACTTATAGATACTTCAAATGAAACTACTTAATTTAAATCAAAATCATGAGGAAAATTTTCACCTTCATAGCATAACATTGCTGGGTCTCTGAACAGAGAACCAACATAACTTGACCACCGATGATTCCCAGGACTCGGTATTTACTGAGATCTTCATAAGGTCGGCACATGGAACTCGCATCGCAGTGTCTTATTGTAGACTTGGCTCTCTCTCTAGAACTACACGACACTTCAGAGGTGGCCATTGTATTCAATGTTAACTGAAAATATAATTTAACAGTAAAATAATATAGCCTAAAAAAATTAACATACTTTTGAGATACGATTTTGTTGGACGAATAAAGCTACCTGTTTATTGAACTTAGGTGTAAAATGTAAATTATGTATGAAACATTTTGACATTAGGTCACATCGATACAAAAGTATACTGAACAACTTTATACACTTCTAAATTAAACAAAATAACGATACATGTAGGCCAATTTCCAAAACGGAAGCATACTGCACCAAACCATAGAATTGCGTTGAATTTATAATCATTCTTCGAACTAGCGGAATTTCACTGTATGCACACTTAATGGTTATGATTTAAGTCTCAAAATAAATATGTCATAGGTTATTTACCTCACTCTCTGGATTGTTCAGATAGTTGGCATATATTTTCTCTGCATATGACAGATATTTATTCGTTTTGTCCTTCACAAATTGTCTTCGAAAGTCATTTGTATCATCTGAAAAAGAAATTGTTACACTATTGGTTTTGTGTGAAATTTATTTCTAGTATTATTTGTTTATATAACTAAAATAAATTCACTATTTTGCAACATATAAGAAAAAACTGAGTCTAAGTGAAGACAATGTAGAGTATACATCAAAATCCATGATAAGTGTCAAATTTTGTATTCACGAACATTATTAGGCAAGGTGTGAAAAAATTGGTATGATTAAATGATTATTGCATGAAAAAGTCACAAGTAAATAATACAATATAGCACTAAAGCATATTGAACATGAAGCTAAAAAAACCTGGTATGTCATTGTATAATAAAAATTGCATAATGTGAAATAATGAAAGTGTAATGAGGTAATTATAAAATCTTACCAGAAAGAATTCTATGAATAAACTGTGGAAATTACACGCTGACTGAAATAACAGTTTGAAACGCAGTGTTATCACATCCATGAAATGAAATTATCGTAAAAATAAATTAAAATTCAAACCTGTTTTGGAGAACATGTTATATGACTCACAGGTGCGATTATAAACACTATTGTTCTTTTATAACTCACTAAATATACGCTTGAAAAACATTTAACAATTGCGAAATCAATATTAACTAAACTGACAACTCGTTTAGTTTATCACCGAAGCAAAATGATATGAAGCTTATCTAGTGTCGAGCTATCTCTAAATGAGTGTTCCTAGAATTTCACGGTAAGTACTCCAGATGAAAAAGCTGATTAATAAATATTTATTTATTTTCTGCAGTATTTGATTAGTAAAATACATTAAATTGATACAGATGACGACCACTTAATAATACAAGGGATACGTTCCTTAATGATCCAAGTTAAGCAAAAATTCACACTAGGCGGGAGAAATTAATAAAAAAGCTTTTAATTTACTTAATTAATTGCATATGAAATGTAAAAAATATTATACATGCATGTACATTTAAATAAATTTTAACGCAATATCCTGCTTCATAAAAGCTGTCTATGGTTTAACCATATCACTTGATTTTTAATATTTTTCACGATTATATAAACATTTAATTCTGGCAAATTGCGAAATTAACATTACTTGATTCTTTGAATAATTTTTATTTATTTTTTCCAAAATAAGCTCTTTTCTATGTGCCTTTTTAACAATTTTGCTTTTACTACTTGATTCGGCCTTTTTGATAATTTCGTTATGATGATCACACAATAACAAAATGTATAACATAATCGTGTAGGTATCACAATCTAAGTTAATTGGAGGTTACCTGTATTTAAGCAAAATAAGCAATAATTTTAATGTATTCTATATAACTTTGACAAAATTTTAATTAAGTGTATTTTCTATGAGTTTTTTGATTTTTATAAAGCACAAAACACATTTTATGGCATAATTAGTTTAAGATATCATTACTTTTACTATGTATATTATTTATGAACTAAAGTAAAGCACATTTTATAATATTTTTTAACATAAAAACACACGCACAATTTTGAGATCACTTATAAAAACAATTAAACAAGTTATTTTACAAGAAAACAATTAATGTAATTGTTTCAGGTAGAGCTGGTAGGGAATCTAAAAATTGTTTTGATCAATATGAGCTGTACAAGCAGTGTGATAAAAGCCACAGTAGCAAAGGCACTGACGTATGTTAGCAACAGATTAAGTTTACACATGAACATAATAATGACGACTCTGCTCTACGAGTGCTCTGAGTATGTACCCATATGAGCCATGAGTAGGTTGAATGGACAATGAATTTGTGCGTATGTAGTCGATTAGTTTACCTAAATTGAATAAATTGCTTACTTGACTACTGAATAATTCAGTATATAATACGGAATAATTATATCAATTAGAAAATAGGAACAATAAAATTTATGACATCATTTAAATTAAAGGGATGTGAGTGTCTAAAATATAAATAAGAATCTTGAAAATTTAATTATATTACTGTTACAACCCTCCACTCTTTTATCTTTCACCTTTATGTATAAATATTTGGAAACAATGGATTCTAGATAAAACTTTTCTCAAAATACAAGATATAAAAAAATCCTCCTTTCAGGGAAGGATTAGAAGATTCATTAGTATAGTAATGTATAATAGTACGCATTTTTTTTTATTTACTTTAAAAATAAACTAAATATACCACTCGCCTCGCATATTTAAAAGTTGATTAAACATTTAAAACATCTGAAATATATTTAATCACATTATCTATGTAGAGATTTAAAAGGACATAGGATTACTGGAAGCCCATCGTAAATGAAGCCATCTAAGACTGACATTGAAAAAGTGTAGCATTTAATCATAAAATAAATATTTATAAAAATTAAGAATAAAGTAAAAAAAAAAGAAGAATATCAACATCGCAAAATTTACTCAATGAAAGATGTAAATATAGTTCATAAATGATTTGTGTGAAGCAATTTCATAATTACAAAAAGGAAAAAAAGTATGTATAAATTTTCCATTCTGACATCTTTAATAAATATTGCGAAGGTTTTATGATTCAACTACTTTAGTGCTAAATTAAGCTCATATTAGGTCCTTACCTATGAAATTAACGTTTTCTAATACTGGCTAATTTGAAGTTCAATATCTTGCATTCGACATGGAATTCCAAATTCAAACAATTGTCATATTAAAGCTGACAGGAAAGAATTATATTTTATAAAGAAAATCAAAATTTTTAAAAAGAAATAAACAATCTTTTATAGCCCCAGTCAAACAATTAATGCGATCCCACATAATTTGGAAGTCTACTGTACTATACTTATAGATATAATAGTGCTACCCACCTGCGTGGATATTAAATCTTGATGTGTAATTGAATACATTTAAAAGGTCAACTAATAATTCGCATTTTAACCTTACAAATTGATAGGTCGCAGTCATTTTTCAAATAAATTATCAATTGCAAACAATGAATTTATGGCAATGATATTTATTATTAAATTTAATGCAATGTTTAATAATGTGAAAAAATAATTCATATTACTTTATTATACAATGTAACCTAAAAATTCAAAATTTACAAATTCTCCAAGAGATAAAAAATACATCCACATTCTTAAAAAGAAACAACCACAATTTTAACGGTGAAATTTCTTTGCATACTAATCAAATAAGTACTTCTCTTTTTAATGCATTTTATTAATTATTTCATAATTTTAATATCAAATTATTTCATAATTTTCATTTACTAATCATAGTTTTCATTTACTAATCATAGGTAGTTCTCTTGAATAATTTTTCAATTCTTTTGCTCTCGATATGTGGGGTATAAAAAAAAGGGGAGATAAAACAAAGGCAGCAATATCTAAAAAAAATCTAATGCAGTCATCGAGGATTACTAATTTTGAATGTACTGAATTCGAGATTTTATAGTAAACATAACCTATAAATTTATAGGAAACATGATTTTGGAAGGGATAAATACATAAAATCTAGAATTCAGTACATTTTAAATACGTAATCCTCGGCGACTGCATTCAAAACATTTTTGTATTTTTTTAACATTGCTGCCTTTGTTTTTATACCCCACTATATGACTGAACGACAATGATAACACCAACTAACCTTGAGCACCGATCAACATCTTTTCAATCCCGGCCTTGTAGAAGTCAAATGCTTTCTGATAATCCCCTTTGGCCTCGTGCCTTGCCCCAAGACTCAGTAAGTACCCAGCTTCGAACACGTAACTTTCAGCTTTCAAATCTGACGACGAACCAAATATACTGTCCATCGAAAGTGAATCCATCCTGCTACACGATCTAGCAGAACTGACACAGCTGGCGGAATCTACTGTATCTTTTGAACCATTAATCTTGTCACCGTGTGTATTGTTATGATGATATGCTATTGCATCTTTTTCAGATTTTTTCACAGTCCTGGTGGTTCTCTTGCTCGTAACAGATTCAAACTGACTATCATAGAAGAAGCTCGCGACACTCTGAGATGATGAAACTGTCAATTCGGCTTCAGATCCAGCGTCAGTGGCATTTTCCCTTAATGCATTCAAATCGGTTTCTGCGCTCCTATCATTTTTAAGAATCATTTTAGAATCGTTTGTTAAATTCAATGTATGTGATACAGAGTCTAAGAAGCTCAAGCTGTCTGTCGAAGAGTCTGTACTAATTTGTGAAATATCCATATTTATTTTGTTACCAAATGAAATTAGATCAGGCAGGTTTAATTTGATGGAATTGTTGACTAATCTATCATCTGGGTTGTTTTCGCTTGTGCTGCTAATTTGGGATGCGCTCATCGGTGATGTTGTGGTTATCGGTGAATTTATTTGAGCCTGAATTGGATCTTGGAGCAGTAAAATATCAGCAACATTTTCCACTGTCCCCGTGATCTCATTATTGGTTAACGAAGGTCTTGAATGTGTGGAAATTGAATGTCTGCTGTTAATAGATTGGATCGAATTCTTTCTATGATGAGTGGAGTCAATAATTTCAACCGTTGATACTGAAAGAAAGATATCATTATAGAGAAACATAAAATAGCAACGCTTGAGAATGGAGATATTTACAATTAATTATTTGATCAGAATGATGAAATAAAATGATAATTTAATCTTTTTAAATATCTTATATTACGGCTCACCACTTGGAGAATCAACAGTGGAAAATGAGTCATCCTCCGAACTCTGGTATTCCAGTGGACCAATAACTTCGACAGGAAGAAGCAAAGAACTTCTTATGGCTTCTATATTACTGGGGGAGTTGTTTTGTGCGTCACCAGGGTCCGAATATGAAGACTGAAAATAAAACAAAACCAATGAAAACTAATATAATTTTGATAACTTGCCATCATTATTATAAATCGCGACTGCCTATCTCGATTGAACGAAACAGTTTAGAAATTTGTATGAATTTATAAAACCCCATTAATTTGAAACATGATAAATCGAAATTTGCCAAAAATCAACATTTTTAGTAAAACCTAAGTCCCAAAATGTTAATTTCATATTAAATTAATCCCGATAGTTGAAAAACCTAGATAACTCATAAGTCAAAATAATTTTTAGAACCTTTAATTTTTACTCCCTTTCTTTTAACTCGTAGCATCTACTTGTCGGCTTGTCTGCTGAAAAAACTTTGGATCTTTTGAACCCTTTTCCTGTGATCCAATTGACGTGAAACTTTTCAGGCAGACTAGTGACGACGATAAAAATGATCTAACAAATTTTCATTTAAATATTTTAAATTATTATATATAGTATAATTTTGGATTTTTCGGAATTTAAAGGTTTTTATTACTCCCTTTCGTAGCATCACCCGATTCGAACCCAACCCGTGGAGTAAACGCGAAACCTGTTTCAACTAGTAAATGAGAAAGGGAGTATAATAAAAAATTGTTTTTATGGGTTAGTTTTTTTACAACTTTTTTTAAGTCATGCATAATTTGACATTTTGTTATCAAGTTAATACTAATAATGCACGCGAATTTTTGATTGCGCACGCGCACCTGTATGTGGTGTTCTTCATGTATTTTGCGATAAATTGTGGAAACTTCTTAATCTATATGTATTGTCGCTAACCCTAAAATTGGTGAATCCTACGCATGCTTTCTTCAATTTGCTGCCTTGATATGCGGGGACAGTTTTAATTTGCGCTAATTTTTCATATTTGAAAATTCATAGTTTTTCACTTTTTTGAATTCCTCTCCTTTAGTTAATTTTTTTTTCTAATATGTAACAGTGTTTTACTTTCTTTGGAAGAAGTTACTACTGACTTATATTATTATTTCACATATTTATGGACTATAGTATTTCTAATAACTATACTGAGTGTTGGTCTGAGTTGGAAAAAAGACAGAATCGAAAGTTAAAATTGAGTAAAGATTGAAAAAGCCATACATAAATTAAAAGATAAGTGTAAACATCTTAGATTAAGGCACTTTTGCATCAACATAAATAATATATTTCTTTCAAAATGATTTCTTGAAATGTGCAAAAATGCAAACATTTTTCATAAAATTAACTTTTTTTATAATGTTCGGTGAATTTCACAAACACATAGTTTTTTTTTCAGATTTCGTATTAGCGAGGTTCCACATAATTCAAAATATGTAGTTTTTTTTACAGGTTCCTTGAATTTTGAATTAATGATATTCTACTGTACTTTAAATGCACTTTTTCCTCATCTACGGTATTATTACAAGACTACTATGGTATTTTTCATATAAAAATTTCCTGTTTCCTTGTGTTCTGTTGTGAAAGATTATTGAAGCCATTTGGTTTTCCTCTTTAATTCCACATAAATAGAATGATTCATTAATGAACAAATACCAATCTAATCTGGTAGATGTTTCCCTGGGGCAATTTAAGAATTACATAATACAAAAAAAAAAGTACAAATAAAATATTCTATTGAGAAATTCAAAATTATTTTTAGCCTAAAATATGTTTATTCAGTACAATTTGTCACAAAAAAACTGTGTTAGAAATAGTACATTCAAATTTTCATAACTTTTATATATTCATACTAGCGATTTGTACCCAGCATTTGAAGAAGAAGTTAAAAAGAAGTTTGCAGGGGAAATGCGCCATTGTTTTCCAAAACCTCTAAATAATAATAGTGTTTCCATTTAATCCAGGCAGGAGGTGGATGGGATGTCTGAGAGAGTAGTGAGGAATGACTATGTATATAAAATGCCACTAAGAAATGCTTGGTTTAGTTCTGTATGATTATTCGTGTGTATGATTGTATTTTATTTTTGGAACACAATAACATAATTATCAGGATTGTGTTACATTCTATTATAAAAGAAAATTTAAAATGAAAATCTTCTGTCATTGACCCACGTATTTTCTCAACATTTATCGGGGGCCAAAGCACTTAAATACATAATGATTATTAATTACAAAGGAAGAGAAAATGCAACAAAAAATAATGATTTGAGTTGTGTGTCAAGAAAAATATGGAGAAAAAATTTTAACACAAAACATTCAAAGGTACAGTAAGGGGGAGGTGGAGTGGTATCATTTTTCAATTTAGAATTAATATTATCAAACTTAATTTGGAGTGCATCACATTTATATCTGGGGGAGGGAGTGGTGTAAAGAGAGGGGAAATGGCGCCTCTGTTTCCCACAAGGTCTTAAAGAATGAGTGTACAAAAGTTTTGTTTATTTTGAAAGAAAATATATTGGAGGGTTGAGAGAAGGGTAAAAGGGGGAGGAGAGGAAATGATAACATATTTTCCACAGGGTTCTAAAGAATAATTTTGCAAAATTTGGGTCAGATCAGATAGAAAATATATTGAGGCAGGGATTGGAGTAATGGGATGGAGAGAATGACTCGTATGTTTTCCCAGTTCTAAATAATAAATATCCAAGATTTAGGACAGATCTGCCAAACTTTCCTTTGTATAGAACAAACGTAGATTTGTATAGAAAATACATTGGGGTTGGGGAGCGGAGTAATGAGGAGAGGGATGTTTTCGCCAAGATTAAATTAAAGAATATGTATGCACAATTTGGGAACAATTTGTCAAACAACGACATTGATTTATATATATATATGGCATATGTTTTCTGGTAGGTTCCAAAGATTAAGGCTCGGTTGCGCCAGCAGAAGTAAATTTGGTTCGAGTAACATTGACCTGAGTAACTTTTTTTACCCTCAGCTCAGAGTAAACTCGATTTCGGATTGCACAAACGTCTTTTTTACCGCTGTCAAACCAATCATAAGGCTAATAGGGTGCCAAGCGGAATAAACCTCAAATACCGCATTTGTCTATGGAATTTGATTTATTTCAGTTTTTCACCACTGGCAATACGTACTTTTGCGGTTCAAAACTGGTTCAAAACCAGTTCAAACAAACCACTTTATTCTATGAAACAAACCAAAAAAACGTCAAACCATCGCTAAAATAACGCGAAATTAAAAGATTCATTTTAATGTTTACAAATTTCAATACGAAAATGACAGCGACAAAATTCAAATGACAAGTACCTAGGACAAATGTCATATTTTCAAATCAGCTGTGAGAGGACGGCCATTTTTTTACCAACATTTTACTTTTACCCACCTATCTTGGAGAGTAAAATAAAGTTACTCATGTATGTACTTCGGCGAGTAAAATAATTTTTACCATCGCTGGCGCAACCCGTTCTTAGTAAAAAAAGTAACTTGAGTAACTTTAAAGTCACTCGAGTAACTTTTTTTACCTTTACTTCTGCTGGCGCAACCGAGCCTATGTATGCAAAATTTGGGTTGGATCTGTCAAACGGTACAGATTTGTATAGAAAATACATTGGGGGGAGTGGATGGGATATTGAGTTTTATAGATGTTGCCACAAGTCATTTTGCAGTTATTGAAGGAGTTTTATATATTCTATCACATTTACATTGCGTTTTATTTTCAGATTTATCAAAGCTGGGATCCATACCGGGCATCTCCAAAATACATTTTAAGTCAAAATTATTTTGGAGGCTGAGTATCGATCTCACATGCTAAACAAGTGCTCTGCCATCTTGTTGGCATAAAATTATTATAATAAGTGATATTAATAGTGATTTTTTTTTATACAATACAAATATTTATATTTAATATTGATATTAATATTTAAAATCAATTACTACTGCAGCAAATTGCAAACTAGTATTAATAAAAGGCTTAACCCTCTGAGACCGTATGTATGTTCAAACGAACACTAACTTTTCGATTTTATTTTTCCCATAATATATCGAATATAAATGTCGGGTTTTTGTTTTCTGATTGCTGGCAATCTTGTCTATGGCGTCTATTTTGGTCCGCTTGGCTGCGATACGTAATCCCGCCTAAATTGTGGCTTGCATTTTGACAGATCAACTTTCAGTGAATTTTCCAACTCCGTCCGTTTTTATTTGCATAATTTAAGGATAAACTTACCTTAATTTATCCATTTTTTTTATTCAAATTATATTTATTTTGTTGCCTTAGGGTGTATTCTAACTATAACATAAGTAAATGCATCAATTTTTCGAAGTTATTTGTCAGAATATTCAACCATAAGTTCTATAACAACTTCTAAACTATAAGGGAAAAAAAAAAACACCAAAAATTTTCAAAAAATTCTGTGATGTGTTAACATACATCAAATATTTTTTAAAACTGCCATAATTAATTGAGGTTTCAGAGGGTTAAAATGTTTCAAAACTATTCTCACATATGTATAATATTTATGTTTTGTTTGGAAGTATACTATAAAAATCCTTGCTTGTCATATGGGAGGCCAGGGTTTGTTTAGTATTACAGCACTGATTTTTCAATTTTTACTGCATGAAAAATATAATTAAAATAAATGCAAATTAATATGAATATGATACCTGAAAAAATTTAACAAACTCTGTGCTGGTAAATAAAGGTGGATGCAGGGCTATGAATTCCAACAGAGCTTGAGTGCACTTTCTTCTGTCATCTATGGCTTCCTGGTCAAATCTACGGAAGTATCCCCATTTAGTGAAACTAGGACAGGCCCCCTTCAAGTAGAGATCCTGGTGCATTTTCTTCATGTTACGCTGCAGCTTCTGAAGTTCGCTGTATCTTTTCCAGACGGTAACCACTGTTACGGCTTCCGGTGAGGCAAGAGGGAAAAGCTAGGAGACAGAAAGGAACATAATAAAAATGTTATTCATCATAAAAAATATTCAGATACGGTAGAATACTTCTACTGTAGTATAGGTACCCACAAACCTCTATGAGCATGCACAACCTTTTAATTTAATAAGATGCGATCACGGTATACATGTTGCATAAATATTCTTACTATATTCAAACTAAGCCTAAAGCCTGTGCTATGAAAATAGAACTAACTTGCTGGTGTCCTGGAATGGGACTCAAATCGCCAACCACCAACTAAGCGAACGTCATGATCACTACACCAACAAGCTACTCAACTACTAAATATACTATATTTTTATTGAAAGTGCTTTTCATCATACTGATTCATCAAATTTTATACATACAATTTTTATATTTGCAATGATGATTTTATCCACTACAAAAATCTATATTTATTTATGCTTATAGTTATGCATACAATACCAGCTACACTGAGGCAAACATTTAATTATATTTCTTTTTCTAAGTCTACATCTATATGCAGATGCTAGTTAATATTGCCAGTGAGTTCATTATACCTTTAAGATGTCATATTATTTATAATATTCCCTATCAACTCGTCAATTTGGTAAATTTGGCAAAAACTAATTTATTACATTAATAACAAAATTGTGGTGTAATGCTAATGCAATATTCCTGTGTGCGTAAATTTTAAGGTCTGCTGTAATGTCATCAAATAAAAAATAACATAATTACAATGTGGGTATATAAAAACGATGACAATAATAAAAGTATTTACTATTCATACCAAAAATTTGAAAAAAACAACAAATTTGGAAATAGATAAAGCATAAATAAATCACTTATTAAAGAAAATGCCATCTAAAATATTAAATGCGTCTATAAATGTTAAGAATTAAGAAAACAGTATATCGCAAATACTCACATACGACGTGATTTTATAAATGGTGAAACCATTTTTGTGTTTAGATGTTGCATCCGTAGTAAAACGCCGCACCCACTTGTCGTTAGAATCGTGCATTTTCAGGATGATTTAGCGAAAGGTGAGCAAAAATCTGACATGGCTCGACCTGAGAGGTATCGCGCGTACAAATTTAGAAGCAATCAATAAGCCGACACTCAAAATTGACCTGTTTTATCACGAAACAACAATCAACACACACCAGCACACGCAATCACAGAAAAAGAAATACAAATACAACTAAAACTGACGTTTATCAATAGCTTGATAACTTTGCTGCTGTCAAATACATTAACAGCGATTAACCCTAATATATCTCTAGCCGTATATAATATTATCAAAATTAAAGTAGGTACCTAAAAACACTGAAGTCAAAATGCAAAAGAAAGATATTTGTAGATTCATATTTTATATAGATAGGTATCATATTTTTATTATTATCATATTTTCACGCGTTGCTGAGATTAAAGATCTCGATATCGTCTTTGATTAGTATTTTTAATACCAAAAGAAATACATTGTTATGATTGAACAAATTCAAAAACGAGCAAAACAGGAGAATATCTTACATAAATAAAACGATGACAGGATATTTTATATGAACCATATAGGGTAAAGGAAGGTATATTGGTGATAAAAATTAATAATACTAGTTTTATAGAAAATCGACAATGAAACAAAAAGTGAATTTTATTTATTTACATTGTTTAATACTTAAAATAAATACTTAATACAGTTTACGTAATAATTATTCAATACTTTGAAGAAAAAATGTTTATTAAACTCCTAAGAAGTCAAAGGTATGTTGGTGACACGGGTCGGTAGATTGGTGATAGTAGATAGGTAATTTGGTGAACTACTTTAAATTAAAAACTTGGTACTTATAATAAAAAAAATGTATGATCCTTTAGTAAATTATTACAGGCAACGATCGCATCTGTAATACAGGTGTTCGTCGGGATCAGCGTCTTCGAGAGATACGCAAATCTCGTGGTATGGAGTAAGACAGTAAGAACACTGGATCCATTTTGCTCCATTCTTTTTTTTTACGTCAGTGGAGTATAAGACTTCACAGAGCCCACTTTCCCAATCATTGTCTCTCTCGCGAGATTTAGATGTTGAAGGCTGAGGTTGGAGTTTTTCCTCCAATTGATTGTTATTTGAATCTGCACTAATCGGTGTTAAGCATTTTGCACTAGAGTCTCTTTTTCTTGCTTTCTCTGGGCGTTTTGAAGCTTTGGGTGTTTCCAAAATTTGATCCACCATACGTTTAAGATCTGAAAAAGAACTATTAGGTGTTGTGTTATTCGTAACCGCGATAGCGGGACCTGTAACTGGAGCTGCAGCAGGATCTGTGTTGGTCAAAGCTGAAGGTCGTAAAGCTTTCTCAGCAATAACACAACCATCTAATGGGCATATGCCCGTTTTTTTAAAAGCATTTTCTATATATTTTTTCGTGAATGCGCTTATAAATGCCGGATTCAAGATGGAATTGAAGTTACTGCGATTTGGAACGTATGTAGGGTTATTGTTTCTGTACCTATTCATGCTATCGCGCCAGTAACTTTTGAGAGGCTTAAATAGACCCACATCAAGAGGCTGCAAAAGATGTGTGCAATGAGCTGGGAAAGTAAATAAATATATTTGGTTTTCTTTCGCAAGTTTAAGAACTTCTGCTCCAATATGTGCAGAATGTGAGTCCATCAATAGGACTACTGGACGTTCAGGTGGTATGGCAGTAATGAAAAAATTTAACCATTCCAGAAATAAATCTGGATTGATCCACCCTTTGGAAGATAGTTTAATTAGAGCGTTGGAAAGAGCATCATTCCATCTAACACCTTTAAAAATTATCGTTGGGGGAATCCAAGTCCAATCCATCGGCACATATACATGCCATCATTGTTTGTGTTTGTCCACGTTCAGCGTAGGATCTTTTGTATACATATTTTTTACCAATCTCAGTCACAATTTTCGATGGTTTAACTACATATGATAATCCAGTCTCATCACAATTCCAAATTAGATAAGATTTGTTTTTGATATTGAGTTTAGTGAGAACATCATCTAATTTAGAAATTAATTCTTTGACCATTGTTTCATTAGCCATAGAAGCCTTATAGGCTGAAAGATTTTCCGGCACACGTAAACATAAATTGTACCTGCTCTTAAAACTATTCCACCACCATTTACTTGCAATGCGATTAGCTGATGGCAAAAAGTTTTCCCGACCAGCCACTTGAGCAAGATCATAAGCATATTTTCTAATTTGATAAACAGTCAGACCAAAACCCAATTCTTGCATTTCTATAATATAATTGTAAAGCTTCAACTCTAAATCGCAAGATAGTGCATGGGGCCTCCCCATTTTCCTTATAGAATCCTCTTCATTTCCAAGGTAACGTTTCAACGTGCTCCATGGGACGTCTGCTTCCTTGGCAGCTTTACATATGGTTTTACCTTCATTTCTGACGAGACTGACAGCTTTTTGTAGTTGTTGCTGATTATACATCCTATATTTTCTTCCTTCTTCCATTGCCAATCTACAAGTTACAAAAGAAGTAAGTAATTTGGCGATAAAAAAAAAATAACCTTAAATTCAACTGATAACCCATTTTACGGATACATACATCAAAATAAAACCTTTCGAAGTGTGTACTTGACTTCTCCACTTTATTTTTAATACAAGCACCAAATAAATCTAAAGTTAACCACTCAAAAACGTATCCAAAATGTTGACGAAAACACTAAGAAACAAGGGTTACAAAATAAGGAATAAATACTTACTTTGACACAGACACGACTTCACTATAGCTTTAATTCAATATTAATTAGTTTATTGAACAATTTGAATAATAATTACCTTGAAACACTAATTAAATAAATTTATTTTATCCAAAATACGAAAACGCAGCCGGCATCCACTGAAAAATGGCGCTACAGGTGCAAACTTATCGAAAAAGTTTGTATACTAAACAGAGGAACGTTAGAGCGGAGCTCGTGATTTATATATATCTTCCTCACACTCGTAGCAACGCCCTAGCACTATCTTATGAATATGCTCGCATAGGGAATTGTGTGATTGTCAGTTTAAAAAATATCACCAAATTACTTATATCACCAATATACCTCCCTTTACCCTATTTCACTGAGAAGCAAATTTCAACGTTTCGCTGAAGTCTTATTCAGCGTCATCAGGAGAGCATACTATCACAGCGGTGGTGTAGGCCGAACTATTCGTCAAATTGTAGTGCGGCCTACACTTCCACTCTGATAGGACGCTCTCCTGATGACGCAGGATAAGACTGCAGTGAAACTTTGAGATTTGCTTCTCAGTGGAATATACGGTTCATATAAAATATCAATTTTATTTAACACATAAATATGTCCAGCCACCGTAATAATAACCTTAACTCTTGAATATCTTACATTTATGAGAGAAAGGAAATATTGCAGGCTCGAGTCGTAAAGACAAGAAAACCTGGAGGTCAAAATCATAAGAAACATGTTTGACCCTCCAAGCTAACTAGAGAATTATGGCCTATTCGTACCAAATGACTATTTGCAGAATCAAAGTTATGCAATATTCTATGTCCCAAAATATAGAATGGATGTGATGAATAGACACCCCATAATGCATGGTGTGCAACTTTCAAATGAACTGAGCGATCATGTTGATGTATTTACCGATAGTATTAAAAGCATCAGACGCAAGATCACTTCCATGTAAGATAATCAACTCATAAATTATATGGTAAATGGAGCAATCTGTCATGTAATTACTAAAAAATATTTGAGTAGACTTACATAATTGTTATTTTTGTTCAAATTCGCCCGCCTAATATTTTTGATACATAGATCTTTTTAAATTGGCACTAAATATGGATCAAATATGCACTGTCAAACAAGTAATAATACATTTAAGTCCTTTAGATATCTGAGTAATCCCGAAGCACTACAATATTATCGGAGACTACAGATATATTAATTTCTCTATATCTCATCTACACTAATAGTCCAATTATCAAAAAATAAAGGGTAAATCGATAATGCTTATAAGATAAGGCTCTCTAAGTTGATCAGCTCATAAGTAATTGAATGTGTCGGTGTTTATGATGAGTTCATGACTGAGCATTGTGGTTTATTGCTTCTACAGAGAACTTTCCTTTCCTCCATTTTTGTGTTTAGATGTATGATTTATGATCCTGGGCTTTATTTAAAGCAATGAGTAGGTAGCCTCCTACATTGTTTCCAACTTGTTCTGTCCATCTTATCAGAGATCAAACTCTCGCCTTCCATCTTTATACAATCGCAGTGATCCAGTCATAATTTCTCCAGATTGTTTCCCCCTAGCAACACGCCCAAAGTGCAAAAGAATTATTTTCCTGTATGATGTGGAAAGCTTTTCTTTAGTACAGAGTTTCTGAAGAAACGAGATTGTCTTTAGGAATCTCTCATGTAAAAAAGTAGTAGGACCATAAAAAACATTGCTTATGTTTTTGTAGGGCTATTGAAATCTAATATTTGCATATCCATATATACATAATTACAACTGCATTATATTTTTTTTGTATAGTAAAAAATATTGGTAGTAATCGTCAAATAATATAAAGGAGAAGTTTACTATTTTTTTTTTAATAAATGGAAATGAAAATTTTAGTAAAATTGAACAACAGTCTGAGAGTAACTAAGATATCTCAAAAACTAACAAAGTTATAGAATTTTAATTTTGCATGAATAATTTTGTCCCGTCCAGTGGAGTCGCTTGACGTCATCTCTCTGGCGCCCGGCTATGCAGACGGGACATTGACTATGACATCACAAGTGAGTTGGAGTTCAATCATTCCGCGCTAAAGTACACTTACTTTATTATTCTTTTTCGTTATCATTTATTGACAAATTTCTAATTTTTTTCCACTAATTTATTAATTTTTGTTTATATTTTAATTAAATGCCACAACATATTATATTATCAGCACTAAAACTTCTCCATTGTGGGACCTTCGGGGCCTTTGTCCAAATATATGTAAAAGCCCTGAAGGGTGTTAATAAATAAATAAATAATAAAACCTGGAGCCTGGAGCTAGCAGAAGACGAACAAAAGTAGACTAAATGTGGAGATAAGATCTCTTAGACGTATGTGTGCTAAATCCATGATAGAGAAAAGAATGGAGATACATATTAGTAATGAATATAAAGCTGATCTTAGCATAATTGATAGAATTAAAAAAGGGTCACTCAGGTGGTTTGGGCATGTTGAGCGCATGAATGAGGAAAGACTGGTAAGAAAGATATATAACACAAGTGTTGACGGCACCAGAAAGAAGATGGCATGACCAGATTAGTCTACTTCATTAATTTGTATTCTAAAAAATGGTAGTTATCACCAAATAATGCATATTGTCGGAACTTCTGGGACCTGGCTAATGTGAATCCAAATACATTTCATTGGCATAGCTACGCCACTGGCAATAACTAACCATCCATCTCATTATTTTGATTTGTAATGCCAATTATATAATCAACTCAACAAATAAGCGTTGTGTGATTATTTATTATACACTTTTATAAGTAATTTCAAAAAATGTTTTTGAATACTGATATAATTCCAATCCATATTAGTTTTGTTTGTGTGTGTAAAAATATAAAATACATAAGAAATTTTTTATTGTGATAATTATTTATAAAAAATTGCATTTAATATTGTATTCTTAAATCAGAATGCATCCAGTTTTTCTATGTGAAAATAGGGAGCCAGGTGTGAAGTAGGTTGGAAACCTTCATTTTTAAAATTTAAATTCCTCTTATAAAGTCTATGAAATTTCAGTTTTCTAGTACTGTCCGGTTTAAGCTTTGATATCTTCTATTCGACTTGGAATTCTAAATTCAAATTAATATCATAGTACAGCTATGACATTCCTTTTAAAACAAGTTATAAATTTGTTTTCCTGCTGTTTGTTTTTTCTTTGATATTACTGTGTCTGTGACCATGGATAAAATAAAAATTTGTTTTTTTTTAACGAGTTCCATCACGGCACTGATGCTGCACAAACAGCATGCAACATCAACAATGCGTATGGACCAGGTAGTGCCAATGATTACATAATGCGTTTTTGGTTTGATCACTTCCATTCTACATATTACAGCCCAGTGAGCCTCAGGGATGACTGGAGACTTCAGTTGACAATTGTGAATTGAAAGCTATACTGGAAGTGGATTCATCTTAAACCACATGAGAATTTACAATGTACGTGACTAATCAATATTGATTACTTTGCGTCAAATTGGAAAAATAAAGCAGCTCACAAAGGGAGTTATGTATTGAGTTTCTGGTGAAAAATCATCAACCATATGGAAAAAACTATTTAATTTAAACGATTTTATAATTAAATATTTAAGTATTTACCTATATATGGAATTTAAGCAAAAAAGTTTACCTATTTCTGCATATTTGGTAGGTAATTAAAAAATTAGTATTATAGATTCAACATTTTCAAAAACTGATAAAACTTAGCTATCAATCAGTAAGACACTTCCTGTATGCTGATAATTTACCATAATAGCACAGGGCGAAACCTTTGAAAAAGTAATTAGGTAAAATGATGTCTCGGGAGAGCATCACAAGGAACTGCCTTAAAACTGAATCTTGCCAAAACCCAAGTAATAGAGAAAACCAAAGATTATTTTTGCCTACAAAGATTTCACTATTTCCATCAAGCATTGCAGGTTAGTTAACATATAAAAAATTCCAATAATAATTTATCTGTCATCCACACATAAAAATTTTAGTTTCTAATTTTGCATTCACTCTTTTAAATTCTCTCAGTAGTTAAGTTTTGGTTATCCCAGGATTTTTGAAGTTTACAATCTACTTGATGCCTCGTCATTTTTAATTGAATTGAAAAATGGTGGTGATATAGGTAAGGTAATTAAATAAGGAAACATCGAGTTGATCACATTTGTGTGAATTTTATGATTCTCTTAAATTAAAGAATACACATTAACACGATAACATGAGAATTTTCTTCTTATATAAAAGGAATTATGTTAAATATTATTAAACAACATATTTAGGCTACACATTTATATCTATTCACAATTTATTATTTAAAAACTTCAATAACGAGTTTAATCACAATGTGTTGTTTGACATGAAAAGTATACATGAAATAATCTCATTTTTGCAGTGTCTGTATTTTGCACGAATCTCAATATGTTGTCACACTTCATCACAATATTTACAATTCACAAAAGTATATGTACATTATTTTCAACGTTAAATCTACTATTATTTCATTTTTTACATGTCTTCGAATACATATATCTTTATTATTCGATCACCAAAAAATTGCATAATATTTATAAAAATTTACATTTTTTTTGCATTGATAAAGCATTGACTCATTAAAATAACTTCTCATTTACTATAAAGTCAAAGGGCCCAAGTGATATTTCATGATTGTAATTATAAGAGGATAATCTTAATAATCCTATTTCTGTGTATTCTTTATTACATATTATTTGTCTTATATTTTTGAGTTTGCTTCCAATAGTATGACTAACATATAATGCAGTGTATTGGAGCCCGCATAAGATGATATGTTGGCGCCCTACAATACATATATTACGAATATTTTTTCCAATGCATTCTACTAAATGTATCGCAGGGCGATGAAGAAATGGAAATATAAAATCTTAAAATCATTTCTCTTGGCAATGTGATAATGTGCTTTACCACATTATCATATTACCAAGAAATATGCTATGATAAACACTACTTTAGGCAATTCCCAGCTAATATGTGTATCAGGTTAGATAGGGATCAGAGCATTGCTGCAAAGTGAAACTCGCCATAAAGAGAAGAGGGGATTTTTTTCATTACATTTCTTTGCATTTGCATACTTTTGTTTGCATATCATGAATGTGTGACTATTATTGGAGACATTATACCAATGACGTTGTTACTACACAATGAACAAAACCATACAGTAAATTCACGTTAATTTGAAATTCAAGGTACCCAAAAAAAACTTTTCGAATTATGCGGAACCCCGTTATTTTGATATTCATGGTGCAAAAAAAAAATCACGATACGATTGCGAAATTCGCCAAATATCGCAAAACTTATTAATAAAGCCATTATTTTTAAGAAAAACATTATTTTTGCATATTTTAAGAAATAATTTCCAAAACGCAATATTTATTATGCTAATAAAAAGTTCGCGACATTTCTATTACGCTAGTATAAATATCGCAACATTTACATTACTAAAGTAACCAATATTGATATATTTGTTAATTGAGAAAAAATTTAAATATTTTTTCAATTTTGTAAAATTTCAAAAAAAAAATTTAATTAGGTATGTGAACTAAAATGCGTTGATTTATGTCGCAAGAGGCTAAAAATTATTTCAAATTACGAATTACGGTTTTTGAATTATCGGGGTTCATCTATAATGAAATTTTGGGACTTTTGGTTTGAAAATTTTAGAAATATCGGGATTCGAATTAACGGGATTTTACTGTAGTACTAATTTTCTAATATCTTAATACAATAGGGTTGTCTTCCATTTTGCATGGGAGATCAATTTGTTAGGTATGCCAATGTTTCCATCAATAATTTATTCAATATAAAACATTATCACCTGGGCCATTTTGACGTGAATCCTTATATAAATAAATATAGAATATATGTCTACTGATACCTTGTAAAAAAAATGGGAACCTTTATCATTTTCATGGTTGAAGTGTTATAAAAAAACATACATTTTCATTTTAAGAAATAAAAACAGTTGCATAAAAAGATGATAATTAATAAAAAAATGTGCTTCCTGGATAAAATTTATAGTTATAAATGAGCATTTCTGGGGCCCTCATAAAACACCAATTAAAGGAACCAATCGCCTTTTTGAAATTATACATTACTTACCCGGACCATATTCTTCTTCAACATTCCTATCGATCTTTTTGATTTTGCCATCGTAAGGAAACAAATCACTTATTAAAGTATGTTTATTCAAGTAGCACCAATATTATTTGTGTGACAACTTTTAATTAATTTACATAAAATGTTCTCCACTTTAATCAATTTAAATATGAAAGGTTAATCAATTTAGATCCTTGAAAATTACTTGAACTAAGCATTGATTAATCCATTTACTTGATAATTTAATATACATATATGTAATTGCACAATGACCCGATCGCCGAATCATGTTGAGGGCTGTTTTTAAAATTGAAATAGGTACATATTCACAAAATACATATAATGTAAAACATGTACCCACGCACAATTCTACAGCATTTTTATCTACAAGATTGTAAAGGTACAAGAGATTGGGATGACATAAATAATGTTTGCAAATACATAATCTCAAAATTTGTCAAATCAGTCTGGTACTAAGCCCTCAAATATTTTTTTGTCAATAACAACAATTATTGATTAAATATTTTTCACAAACTTATGATATGCAACATTAAATTAGAACATTAATTTGCAGTTTCTACCTGTAATAATGATGCCGGGACCTCCGTAAACATTCTAACTAAATAATTTGAATAAATAATATTAAACATATATTTTGTAATATTTCAGTAATATTGGTAATACTCTGACATTAAAGTCTATCACGACTGACTTATTCCGGTCTTTGCTTTAGTCAGAGTAGTTAGTAATATGAATACTCAATGACTATTTCCTTATGTTTTCTCAATGCAGCAACTATTCTTAATGTGCGCCACTCTGTACAGCTAACACTGAATCCGGAATAAGGCGCCGTGACATTAAATGGCTATCACTATATACAGGCCTGTTTCAGATTAAGTGTATATTTCAGACACTGAATTACATAAAATTAATATTTGAAATTCTGCTATCCGAGATGATAAACAGAAAAATCAGGGTAACTTGATAATATGTACATGACAAACTAAGAAAATATTTTCTCTTGATGTATACTAATTAATGAAAAGGTAAACCTAAGAAACATTCAGTATTCAGCAAGGTTATTATTGGTCATATTTTTTTTTCAAAAAGTTGGGTACAGATGTTATGAATACTTTGTGCTTCATTTTTTACATTACATTACAACAAAACAATTACAATATCCAAATTGAATACTTAAATTTTTCAATGAGAAACTTTTTACTTGTTTGCACTCTTCAAGATTCTGTGATCTTTTGACCCATTGATTTCAATACTATATAACTGTATAGATTAGATCCTGTAATATATTATTTTTAATTATAATCTTTTTTTCACAGAAAATTGACAAATTATGTATGACGGTCTGGGATAGCAGAAAATGCATATCGACCGTGAATTGCCAACATTTCCCGTCTACGTAATTGTAAATTCTACAGGAAGAAAAAAAACCTCTAATTTTTCTAATGTAGATATTTCCAAAAACAATATTTGAGCTAAAGTGCATTTTTAATCCGTAGTTACTTGGCATATTTCAACAAAGGCTGCGAGATGGCAGTAAAATACTATTTCATAAAAAATTATAGTTAGGAGGAACATATTGGTAATTCATGGTTGATACGTATAATTATTATTTTTGTGGCAGATAATCTTACTTGTGGATACTTAAAACACAAATTATTTTGGAATAAATATAAAATATACTTCATGAATGCCTGTTTGTTTTAATTCTTAATAAAAATGAAAAAATATATTTATACTTTTAACAAATTAGTCATTCAAGGATTGCAATAAAATAATTTTTAATTTATAACAGATTGTAATTCAATGATTTCAGATTAAATTAATGATGTTGACAGTTGACCATCAGTTGAGATTACAGGTGGCCATTTTGCTATACTGCCACGGGACTACAAGAGGTTAGGGACTGGCTGGCATGGAATCGTCGCTCTCTAGGTAGGTGACGTAACTGTCCGCACTGTCGGGGTGGACGAGGGAGTCTTGCATCATTGGCTGGTGAAGGGGAGGGGGTGGCTGGTGCATCCCTCCAAGGTCATACCCATGCATCTAAAAAACAATAAATTAGAATTGTTATTAATCTGTCTAAAATAATAAAAAATTACTTTTTGTGATGTGCATATTCAGTTTTTAATATATTAGTATAAAAATATTTTTTGAATAATTTTTGTAATTTTATAAATGAATCAAGATTATATTTTAATATTCCTAAAAAAGTGATAGAATTTTTGAATATCTCTAAAAATTGAGATAATACATTTAGTAAATTCTCTACTCATTATTATTATGACACTGAAAACGTTGGTTAGCTTTTTAAAAACATATTTTTAAATTAAATTCATTATACGTACTATGATAAGCTTATTTCTAAACACAATAAGAATGATCAGAATTTTATTTGTAACTGTTGTTTAAAATTTTAGAATTTGATCTTATATTTGGTCAGAAAAAGATAGATACTTCTCAAACCCGATTCAGATATTAAACAGTCCTCTTTTTATTGCTTGCGCATTATTTTTCAATTTAATCAACAAACCTGATTAACTAGGTGCTGGAATGCTGGTCCATGCGGTGGTCCTCCCTGTTCCAAGTCCGTGTGCAGTGCAAAGTCACTTAACGCTTTCCATGGGGGTTGGTAGGCTGTTACCTCAAGGGGCGCTAGGCCTAGCGGTGAGTCGTGCCGGACAGGAGAGCCAGCAACTAGTGCCACCCCTTGCATGCCTCCGTAGCCGAGCTTCCTGCCTTCCTGCACCATATACTGCGTGTCAGAAATCGTGCAGTTGGTGTAAATGAATATGGACAGGTTTGAAATAAAAGGAAAGGCGGGAAAAATAAACATAAGCCGTGTAAATAAATAATTTTTATTATTTTACAAAACTATTTGTCATTATTAAAAACAAAAACATCTAGCAATCTAGTGTGCTTGGCATGCAGCCCAATATGCGAACAATGCTTAGACTGCTTAGATTGAGCAAACCCAATACTATCACAATAACCTGGAATAATACTGCTAGAAACATCCAGCTGAATTTAAATTATTTCTAAACCCCTTATAATATTAAAATATTTGACACCACAACTCCAATGAAATAAAAATATAACATGAATATTAAAAATAAATATCTTCAGTAAATGCTATTATGCAAAACAAAATATTATTTAAAATTGACTTTATGATAAGTAAAATAATTAGAAAAAACGCAAAAAACTACATTATTTAATTTTAAAATACATTATTTCAAAACAAAATGAGAATAATATTAATTTTCATTCAAGAAAAATCACTGTTTTTATCACATACGTAAAGTTTTTTTTTTTTTAGAATTATGTACTGCCATCTAGCGATTTATGTACATATTTTTTTCTAACAAGTAATGCAGAATGCTGTAATATTTTAACTGCCGCAAGATGTCTCTGTCGCACACTTATCGGGTGGGCCGGGCTGTCAAGCGGGAAAAATAAATTCATGATTTTGTCTCACCTTTTCTTGTTGCATCTGTAGTTTCATCTGTATTGTCTTCTTCTTGTCTTTGCATCGCTTGTTCTGGAACCAAACCCTGATGACTCTCGGAGACAAGCTGGTCATCTCGACCAACTGTTCCTTCATGAGGGCATCGGGCCGGGGATTGGCGGCGTAGCACGTTCTGCAATGTATCAATGTTTACGAATAAAATGTAAGTTACAAACGGAAATTACTATAAGTACCTATCTATCTAATACCGGATATAATCCGTCAAAAATGACGTACTTTTGTTATATATTTCGGTCGCCAGTTAAGGCTGTGAGAACAGCGCTATCTAGAGTAACGTAGCGTCTTGATAACGTTAGTAGGTAGGTATCTAATGGACATTATTAAACAGAGAATTACCTATGCTATTTTTGCTTCTTATACCTCACTATTGTTTGAGCTATCTGGTAGCCTTAGTGACGCTCATTGTTACCTACGTAGAAATTATACTCTTTTTTATAATTTTATTTCATTTTATTTAATTCATTTTACCACCTCATCATAATTTTTGCCATCCGGTGGTGCGAGTGACGGACATTGTTACATACAGAGAATTATATATTTTGACTAATGATTAATACCAATGACATAATATATGCGATATAGTAATGAATGCACTTATTAGTTTTAATTTTAAAAAGTCTAATTCAGAGTATTTTATTAAAAAAGCACAAAGTCAATGTTTTCATTTTATCTCAATTTTAATAATTTCGTTGTCTATTCCCGTCCGTCGTAAATAATATTTTTTTTTAGTTTTATTTTTTTCTTGTAAAAGTACCGTCATTTTGACGGGTTACAGCTAGTTTAATAATAATTTTGAAATCATGTCTACTAATTTTGAAAACGGAATGAGATCAGTTATTGGACTCTAGTTAGGTTAGTATGAATATTCTAAATTATTATTATTTGGGTATAACGTAAGTGATGATGCTTTTATTTAATTTTAAGATATTTTTCTTTTAATTTTAAGCAATAAACTATATGTGAAAATGACACGAAGAAGAAAAAAACCGTTTTCAGGATAACATTATATTATATTACATACCTAATCTAGTCAAAAATATTTTTTTGTCCGGAATAATCCTGTCCGCAAAAATCCGTTCGCCGTTCGAAAAATATGAAGACATTTAAACAATATATGTATATAGTATTTCAAAGTTTTGATATTAATTTTTTAAATCTTCAACAGAAAAATATCGGCTTAATTCATAAAAAAATGTTGCATATCGAAACGAAGAATGCCAAATCTTTGAAATCGACGATGAACAGAAATCAATGAAGATTTTTAATGATATGCCTGGGGACAGAAAAAATTAAAAATTGTATAAATTGAAAATCAATGTTAATAAATATGTTTTTACCTAAGCACTTACTTATTTTATTTTTATATTAGAGCATATTATGATGTTTATCATAGGTAATATACATAGGTAGGTATATGCTCGCAATGAAGGATGGGAACATTTCGATTCCCGAAATATTGAAAAAAAATGCAAACTTTGACATTGCATTTCTCCACAACTGTTGATATCAGGTCATGTTTGTAGCACATTTTCGACTCATTATCAAGACAGGAATCTACTTGTAGAGTTTTTGCCATAGACGTACTATAAATATCAACTATTCACTAAAAACAAATCTGAGACATCTAGTCTCTATTACTGTCTTCTATTACGTAGGTACTAAATTTAGGTATTAGTCAGATAGAGATAGAAAGTATTTTCATGATCACGTATAAGAAAGGACAATAAAACATAATTTTGTAGAACGAATGCGTATGAAGTTGTAGCTAATCGCAGTGTTTACTTTTTGCCTTAACAATTAAAAAATCAAACTTGAAATATGTCTGTACGTTGTGTTAATCTTTGTAATGCTTCATCACATAATAAAGAAGAGGATAATATATAACCTTTCACAGGTGATTTCAATAATTTGTAGAGAAATTCAAACCGATTTCAGAGTACGGAGATTTCTGTATTTTCTATGATATTATATTATTATCTTTCTTTCTTATAGCGCGGCTAACCAACTCCCGCGATGTGCATCTATGTTCACAGTAATTCGTGTTACAGTTCTGTGTAGCAGGTATTCTGTTTTATTTTGCTTTATTTATATTCATGCTTTGATATTTTCTGATGTTTGATATTTACGCTTTGCTATTTTCTCCTCCTTGCATTTCTCTGCCTTTTGTTTATATTTTGTTATTTCTTGTGATTTAATTTTTATGTATTTTATTTATTTATTTAAAATATAATAGAAACCTAAAAGATTTATGGATAACATTTTTACGTAATTCAATATAAGAATACATATAATAATAATATAGCATTTTTGTCACGTCTGTTTTGAATTTGTCAGTGGTCAGTTGTTTGGTCTGTTGTGGCGGGTCATTGTATAGTTTTAGTCCGTTGCAAATTAGTCGGGATTGTCCTGTTTTTGTTTAGGCGTGTGTTGTGTGATAGATATCTAGAGAGTGTGCGGTGTGCGGGACTGACCTGAGGGTGTGGAGCTGCTTCTCGTTGAGCACGGTGCGCACGCGCGTGGGCTTGCCGTCGCCGCCGCTGCCGCCCGAGGCGGAGCCGGCGCCCTTGCCGCGCGCGCCGCCGCCGCCGCCGCCCTTGTGCGAGCCGGACTCGCTGCCTGAATCTGGAAGGCGTATAGACACATTATTTATTACATTTAAGGCGAATACGCACACAACAAACTGCTACTGCTGCTGATTCGTGACTCCGTACACATGGTTTTAGCCAAACACCTGCCCTTATCTAGCGTTAGCCTTCACCATTCCCAATGATTCAGACAGCAACACGCGCCATTCGGCCGGTGATCGCTATCTAGAGAGCGCGTTTGACGTTTTGCGCTGTTTGCTTACGGAAATCATCGGTTGATTTTTAAGCTGTAAGTACATTTATCACACTTACTTTGTAAAATAATATTGGTTTTGGCGATCTTTGATAGCTTGACATTAGACCTAATGTGCATTAGCATTCAAAATTCCAATTTTTATACAATATTTTGGTTCCCGGGTTTCGAGTAAAATCCGTACATTTTGCACGGTATGTTGCAACATGTTTTGGTGACTTTTGATGTTGCTTATTTACAATAGAATATTTTTTTACTATACATATACATCACAGTACAACACACACGTGTTATTATTACTACGCATAAGTAATGAAAGAAGATCAAGAATCGGGGCAGTAATAGAAGAGAATAAAATGCAGGAAGATCAAGAAAATCGACACCTTCCATTCCCACAAAGTTCAGCACCTCCGTCACTTGCAGAACACAAAAACGAGGCAACAGAAGGGAGTATAATATAGAATAACCAAAATCAATCCACACTATTCATTCTCACAATGTTCTCCAGCTCCAGCATTGGTACGTACAACCCTTAGAGTATATATATGTATATACTCTAAGTATAACCTGTCGGGTGCCGGAGCGCAGATCTGCGCGAAAACTTTTGTACCCTCCATGTGCCGGGGCGCAGATCTGCGCTCCCTAAACACGTATGCGAATTCGGCCTATTTTACCTGCGTTTAGAGGTTTTCAAAGGTCATCATTGTTTATATCTCAAGTTTTTGAATGAATGAACGAGTTCTATTTGTCAAGTAACCTCATTTGCCGCGCCAATCGGACAAAAAATCATTCCAAATGTCGTCTTCGAACCGCGCATTAATTTATTGTGTTTTTTTTATAAATAAAACAGTGTTAAAATCAAGTATTTTTACTCCTTTTCTTTTGTAGCGTTTGCTTGCTTGCTTGCTTGACAAAAAAACTTTGGACCTTTTTAACCCTTTTCCCGTGATCAAATCGAGCTGAAACTTTGCAAGCAGACTCGTGGCGACGATCAAGAAGATCTATCAAGCCGGCAAGCAAGCAGACGCCACGAGTTAAAAGAAAGGAAGTAAAAATGAAAACTATTAGAATCTCGCGCCTTGCTCATTCGACTTGAATGCGCGTAACAAAACCGCGCATTGCATCTTGTTTACGATTTACGCTCGGGGAATCCCCGTGTTTTATTTCGATCGTCAAATATAGTCACGTCTCCTTGCGCTTAGTTTGCTAACAGCTGTGTGCGCCACATAATCGTTTGTATAGCAAATTATCTTTCAGCGCGTAAATAAAAATTGTATTATGTTTTAGTGAACTTTATTTTGTGAACAATAGGTATTTACTGTAAAGAGTGTACTGTTAAATAAAAATCGAGCTGGCCTTACAGTAGTCGCATAGGGTGTGTAACATTTGACATCTCACAATTAAAAATATCAATTGAGTAGCACTTATACGATACTTCCTATACTTTTATTTTTAATTTTTTTTAAATGCAAGCAAAGCATTTAAACAAAATTTTAAAAAGCTAATTTATGTCCACATTTATATGTTATGTATTTTTTATACACGTACAAGAAGGAAAACTGAAGTGGCAATCGTTTTGAAAAACTAATTTCCAATAAAATGTAGGTTTCATAGATTCCAGAGAAATTTCCTTGAGTAAAGACAGGTATTTGTATTTATCTCAGAAACAACTCAGTGGAATATTGCTGCCTTTGCTTTCATATCCCTCACATAAAGATCGCCGCAACCAGTGACTTGACTATGTCAATGCAGCCAGATGTAAGTAGATTGGACACCTAAACAAAAAAAAGGTCAGGACTACAAAACATTAGGAAAAGTAACGATACTTTCACTAGCGCCAATATGGACTAGTAATTTTTAAATCCACGATAGAAATCAATTGATTTATCTGAATTATAAAGCGGAAAATTTCACCTCTCGATATCATTGTCGGAAAGTGCTCACTTTTGTCTACGTGACATTCCATTTTGAAGGCCTGCAGTTAAATATAATAACTTAAAAGCAAACACTCCCTCCTAGAGCAAAACAATTTCTTTTGAATGAAGTATGCCGGTATAACTTTTACCAATTTGCTTTACTTTTGGGGCGCTTTTTAAAATTTGAAGTATAAATATAATAACTACTAGATATATTTTACTGAACAGATCATCAACGAGTGCTTGTTAAAATCTAAAATATTCAATAAAAGACTATAATTTTCCCACATTATCTTGATGTATTCTTATCTTGATTTCGAATAATATCTTAAGCACAATTTTAAAATATTGCATCAGATATTTATTAATCAATCGATCTTATCTGACATTTACAGTTAGTCAGTAAATTAATTTTATTATAAATGTTGGTGTGAGTTGGAAAAATATGAACGAGACATTGGTACAATGAATACTGCCTTAGTAATTTTAATACGTGCTTAGTAATTAGTAGGGGCGTGCCCTCCACACATTAAAAAAACTGCGGATAACGATAATTTCTGCAAAAAATTCAAAATTATACATTTATTTATTGTTTTAAGTATATGTAAATGGCGCGCGCAAATAATTCAAAATTTGCATATTAATTAATATGTAACTAGAACCATCTAGCGGGAAAAATGTAAATGACGCGCATGTGTTTCGCAAAATTTGCGCAAAACATAGATTTACCAAATAAATGTACAGAGTACCTACATATTTATATCTCTTGCATCACGCGTGTTCTGAATAATCTTTGCTTGAAGAGACGTGTTGCAAAACGGCTCAAATGTGTATATATTTAAAATCAACTTCAATATATCACATTTCAATATACTTTAAACGGGGTATTATTTCAAATGTATAATTCTTCGCTTAATAAATTGAAAAATAACATCAAGACCTAATAATATTAAATAAATAAGTATGGATGTTTTAATTCGTCGTAAAATTTACGAGTGGTTGCTGATACGGTAACTCGAAATTAAGGTTGGTGAGCTAGGTAGGGTTAAGGAGATATTCGATCACAAAGTTTGGATTTTATTCAATATTTCTGGCATATTTTTTGTAACGTTGTATACTCATTAAAATAATCTGTAACTGTAAAACGCTGTGTAATTATAAAATAATAAAGTACATAAAATTAATTCGCTATAATACAAGTCAAATAAAATGATAAAATCTTTCAAAAAAATTTAATTTACATTTCTGTGAGGTATTTATTTGTATTGAAGCGAATGAATTTTATATATCATATTTATATATCAATAGCCCAACGTTTTAAAGAAAGTAATCAGAAATATTAAAAAAAGTAATGCAAACTTTAAGGTCACATATCTAACTATGGTTGCTTGAACATTGTGGAGTAGCTCTGTTACACCTGCATATATAAAGTGACTCACATGGATATATTCTTTTACAAAAACATATTATTAAAGAGTGTATTTCTTTTTAAAATGTTAGCTGCACGATCTAAGTCCACATCTTTAGTGCACGCCACTGCTTATTATACTAATTAGATGTAATATAGGAGGTATGATACGTTCGTATTTCTACCCCTTAAACGCATCACAAAGTTAACACCCCCGCGTAATCCATATTCGTTTTCAATTTAAGTCCGGTACAAATTTACAAAGGGAAGATGACCCGACGGACAAAGCGGCCGATGTCCACTCAAAGGGTTGATGTCCCGGGATTAGTGGAGGTGTTACAAACAGCGCCTGGCTAATACTCTGTTTTGACAGTTAATCCTAGGCGATTGGACTTTCCAAATTATCACGCCGCCATGCAACTCTGTCGTTAAATATTTACGCGTTGCTTGTTGGGCGCCATTATTGATCCAACAACAGGGTCCGAGGATTTTCGGAGGTTCAGACAAATACAAATTTGCTCTCCACCCCCATCATCATTATTATTCCAGGTCTGCATCCTGGAATGGGTACCGATATCCTCCGGAATCTCTATTGGTCTTTGCGCTGGGTTGGTTTTAGCTTTTGCTCGACTTGCAGGGATTAAAACTAACCAACCTGACCCAACGAAACATAGAGCATATCTATCATCATACCTACTGGTATCTTTGAGAATATAGCTCTACCGGTCTCAGCGCTGAGATACTTCTCGCCAATTTCTGATACTAAGAATGGAAATTTCTTATGGTGAAGTGGACGCAGGACGCCACTTAGTGACTAGGTTCGAACTAGGCACTACCCTAGTCGTCTACGTAGGAATACGTGGCGAATTACGATTTGCAATCACTTTTCTGCCGAATTCATGATGAAGGACCGAATTCCAAGGTGGATAATCATTTTCAGTTCCAGATTTGATTAATTTCTCCACAGGTTTGTTGTCTTGCCGTCTCTACCTATTCGTCATTTTCCTTCAGCTACATCATCCAGCAGTTAATTTGTAAGTTGATATTACAAAAAAAAAAAAAAGTAACATCGCGTTGCCTAATACTTTACCACTACTTTCCGTATTCCCAATAACGAACGACAAAAATCCTCTCTATTTTATGCCAATATCCTCCACCTGAATATATCTGCACCAAATTGTATTATCTAAGCTCAGCCACTATTTACAGCATATGAGATGATAGGGATTGCACCTTTCGAAACATCAGTGACAAAAATATAATTCAACATATTTAGATTATTTAAAAAATAAAATTGTTATTCTTTTTAAGTCAAATTACCTATATATTTGTCTATTTACATGTAGAATAATTAACATCGAATTTGTTAGGAATGTAAATACACGATTTACAATTATTCACACTTTCACACCTATCTAGGTAAGCTGTTTTGTGTTTATTTATAAAGTATTTGAAGATGCCGAGATTGCTACAATCGGAAGTGATAAAACTATCGGCGGAAGATAAAGGTGACACGGCGTAATCTATGGCCGCAGATCGCACTCGAAAATTCTTTTCAAGTGTCTATGGAATTTCGCCGCCTCGGGTGGGTAGGTACCTACCGTCGAGTACTGTATCGGACAAAGAATCGACTGAACGGTACTTCAAAGAGTTCCGACCAGAGATTTCAGATTTAGAACGCGTTTGTTCTCTTTTTGGGTTTGAATCGGTTTGAAGTCCTCACGGAACAGTTTTGCCCCGATTAAATTGCATCGGTACCTAAACATTATACCAAATGCTTGATAAATTATAAGAACTTGCGAAATATTATTATTGTTTTTATTAAAGGAGACATATTAAAAGTCCTCGGAGACATTTTGCCCCCGAGACAGCTCGTCTATTTATCTAGTATCTACCTACTTACATATATTTGTGGAGTCAAGTGTGGACTAGGTACTGTAATTGTATTTATGCTAGGTACCTACTGAAATTCAATTCAATTCAATTCTAGTAGTGGAAGCACGGATAATACTTATACGGAACGTAAAAATTCCCGACAATAACGTGTATTTTATGTGAACTGCATTGGTCCCGTTTCCCTGAAAGATAGAATTAAAATTATGTTCGTTGATTAATGTAGGTAGGTACTTGAAGAATATCTGTATCCCGGACAACTTGAAATGTAGATGCTTAAAGCGTCTGATACACATGCTTCTTTAGTGGCACGTGAGCATGCGCAGTATCGACTTTGACAGTGGCATGCTTATTAGTGGCATGTGTGTACGCACATTGCTAGAAATGAGCATGCCACCTAGTGGCATGCTCAAAAATCAACCGCCGGTTGATTTATAAGCATGCCACTGTCATTCACCATAGAGAAGGGGTATCTTTGGAGCATGTGTGAACAGACTTGCTTATTTATGAGCATGCTTATGTCATTCGCGGGCTTCGCGGCTAGTATTATCAATGCGATCTTCTCAGTCCGCGACGGATGAAACAAATATGGCGCGTTGGGGAGATGATAAAACATTACTTTTCGTGACTTATTATAAGAATCACGAATGTCTGTGGAATACTCGGTCACCGTTGTTTAAAAATAATATAGTGAGAAATAATGTTTACGAAACTTTATTAATAGGCATGAATGATTCAAATCTTACAATAAAAATTATATAAACTAACATCAAAAATGTGCGGTTGGAAACTCGGGAACTTTTTTGATTTATTGGTTCACTTGAATTTTCTATTTCAGTTTGCAAAGTTTCCATTTTGAACAAGACCGTCTCTATTCTATGACAAGAGCATGCCACTAATAAGCATGTGTGTTTGATTGTTAGCTTTGGACATGCTTATTTATGAGCATGCCACTAATAAGCATGCCAGTAATGAGCAAGTGTGTACAGTTGTTAGGGCATGCTTATTAATGGCATGCTCATTAGCATGCCAGTAAAGAAGCATGTATATCTGTACCTTAACTCTGAGGTCAGTCTCTACTTCTGCTGCAGGAAGGGTTAAAGAACCGATCAACCATTGCCATAAGACTTAGTTTAGTGAACGGACATTTGAGATAGCAGGCCATATACCTGTCAATAGTTATGGCGCTAAGCGACTTGAAAGTTTGTATTTATTTTGTGTACAACGTTGGAACATCATTAAAATAACGTTTATTGAATATTAAAAATTCCTTCGCTTTAAAACAAGTCAAATTAAATGATTAAAACCTCGCTAAAATATCTGGTTCATATTTCTGCAAGGTATGAAGCGAATTAATGTTTGTATTAAAGCGAATTAATTTTTAATTTTCAATATAAGGTAGGTACTTTAATGATATTACAACGTTTGACAGAAACAAAGTTAGAAATATTGAAAAAATGCAAACTTTGATGTCATCTCCATAACTATTGATATTAAGCACAATGCTGCTTGAACGTTATCGATTAATAATTTTGGCAAGAATCTACCTGTATATATAATAATGTGGATTACTCTGTCACACCCTGTGTATGCCTTATTAAGTATACACACACATATATATATGTATATCTCAAAAAAAAATTAAATGCAGTCATCGAGGATTACTAATTTATAATGTACTTAATTCGAGATTCTATGGGAAACAATCATGATTTTGGAAGGGATAGATGTATAAAATCTAGAATTCAGTAGATATATTTTGCATTTTTAATCCTCGGTGACTGCATTCAAAACACTTTTTATTTTTTTGGATATTGCTGCCTTTGTTTTTATACCTCACGATTGATACCTACCCTCTTCTCAGTATTACAATGATTATTCACCTACAACCTAAATCTTTATTCAATTTCATCTATACCAATAAAACTCAATGTCTATCTGTCTGTCTGTCTGTTATCTATACAAATCTACACCGTTTGTCCGATCTGACCCAAATTTTGTAAACTTATTCTTTGAGATCTGACAGGTAACATAGGTGACATTTCACCCCTCCTCATTTACCCAACCCCCTCACCCTGATAAATTTTCTATAAAAATCTACACCGTTTGACAGATCTGACCTAAATTTTGCATATATATTCTTTAGGTCCCGGCAGAATACATAGGCCACATTCCCCCGCTGGACATCCCAACCATTCCAGTCAAGATTAAATGGAAACATCGTTTTTACTAGACTTTGCAAAACAATTAAACCTGTGTGTTCCCCCACAAACTTATTTTTAACTAAATCCTTAAACCGGGCAACGCCGGGTACGAACAGCTAGTAACAAATAAATCTATTTTTACTTGCGCAAAAAATATACAAATATTTTATGGTATTTGTTTTATTATCACCCTATATTTTAAATATGAGTGTATATATGTACATTTACTTTATTATCTATATCCTTATCTTCACTCATATCACCCTGGACCAATTCTCGTCGTCAGGGGCCATTCCCAAAGATCGATTATCTGTACCTACCTATAACTAAGAAAAATCGAGCGCTCAAACAACATTGAAGCTAAACTTCTTAGCGTCAGAATATAATTTTAGTAAAGATATTGTAATGGGTCGACGCGGTCGGAGACAAATGAAACACTCTAAATCAATTTAATTATTATTGATTACAAAAAAGTCACTGGACACAAACATAACTTTAACACTATTTTGTAATTCGCTCCTATCGTCTACAGAGAATATTCTGTGGAACACTTTATATTATCGCACTGATCACTATCGAGAATATTCCGCGCGCAAGTAGGTACTCAGGTATTTTATCACTGACTGATCATAATTCGCTCTGATCGCCCGCTCGTTGTTGCACTTTGTGGAGCTCGCTGGCTGTCATAACAAACTGTATTGCTGGCGTACGCAGCCGCGCATAGAATTCTGGACTTCTAGAAGCTTTTCGAATACAGTAGTGCTTTCCATCAAATTCACAATGATTTTTTATTCGAAATTTTCGATTATATTCAGTTCTTCTCGTTTCTAGCATCTCATGACAATATAAACAAATCACTGCAATTTATTGTACTTATCATCTACAAGAAATCATTATGCACACAGTTGGATTTTTATTTGAATTCTACTCTATCAGAATTATTAATTTTACTCTACAACTATAGAATGACGTCATATGACCCATGTGTTTGTCCCAAATGAATTGCACGGTGAAGTCAAATGAAGACTTTTTTGATCTTGATGATGAAGAAGACGTGAAGCTAAAATGAAAAGGAGGAATGGTATGACCCGATCAGAGATGGATAAACTGAGAACCAGGTTCACTAAGAAGATTGGCAAAGCGGTGGTCTTAAATGTTCCCTCTAAGGTGTGCGGGTGTAAGGCCGCACACTTATAAATATTTGTCCGCACACATTTTCCTAACCCCCGCACACAGAAATAAATATGCAAAACCAGATTTTAGGATTACCTTAATAGACCGAACATTGACCAACATTTTTATAATAATTGACCTATTGGGGATGAAGCGTACTGACTAAGAGGAATGAGCGAGCACTGGACGTTTTTGAAAGAAAAATTTTGAGGCGTATCTTCGGACCGGTTCTAGAAAATGGACTCTGGAGCAGACGTTACAATAATGAGCTCTATATTCTGTTTAAGGAGCCAAACGTCACAAAATTTATAAAACTGGGAAGACTTCGGTGGCTGGGTCATGTGGAGAGAATGTCCGAGCATCAAGCACCAAAGTCCCTGCTGAACTCAAGGCCAGTAAGGCGAAGGAGCTTAGGATGGCCAAAATTAAGATGGAGTGACAACGTCCTCAAAGACCTTTGAGCTCAGGAACTGGAGAGAGCTGGTACTAGACCGAGATGAGTGGAGGAAAATTATTGAGGAGGCCAAGACCCACCAAGGGTTGTAGTGCCAAGAGTGATGATGATGATGGCGATGAAGCACCAAATGTAGTTAATTAATTAATTTCTAATTAGTTCTGTACTTTACGCGGCGTAATAATTTATGAGGGCGCACATATTTTTTTTGTATAAAATTTACTGCTCTGATAAGTTTATAATCTGCACATATGTTAGAAAATTTAGAGAGAATGTTAATAAATTATGTAAACAAAAAATATTATTTTCCAATAAAACAATAATATTTTTTTGTTTACATAATTTATTTAACATCAATGTGGTAATAATAAACTGGTAGCACGGTTGCCGAAGATTTTGGAAGCAAACCAAAATACTAAATTCGGTGCCCTGCCTGCTACACTAGTATTTTGATATATTATAAGACAGTGATTCTCCGTTTCAGCGGATAATGCAACATCATTTCGGTGTAAGAAATTATTATAGATTTGCATTAACCCGTCAAAAAAACGTACTTTTACTTATTTATATTTCGGCCCTGAGTTATGGTTGTAAGAACAGCGCCTTCTAACGAAGCACAGCGTAATGACAGACATTGTTACATATATGATTATGCATTTTTTGGACCTCATGATTACTTTATACGTCATCATTTATTTGAAAATTGATTTTGAAATGTTTTGTACCACTGGATTTCAATTCACATTTCAAGTGTCTGATAACATCAACAATTCTGAGGAACCGCGATCATGATTATAATAATTGATATTATTCATAAGATTATCAGAGATGATATGCCTATAAGATAGACTAATTATTTTTTTAATAAAAATCTACACATAGTATTTTACTTAACAAAGTTAATTACAAATTAATCTTATTTTACATTACTATTTTAGTAATATATTACCCCCTAAAAATAGTTTCCAATGCTTTGGGAGGGAAATCACATTTTTGACGATATAAAATATGCAAACCTATCAATCTATGCATAATAATAACACGGATAATTATAACTAATAACTATTTACAAGCATTGTGATATAAGCCAATGTGAATTACAACATTGTTTCACTATAATAGAAATATAATGTTACTTGATAATATGTATGTTTTTAAAATTTTATAAAACGAATATAATGTTTCTAACTTGATTATAGCGTCCGATTCATGGTGGCATTTAATTCCTATGTAGGTATGTATAATGTATAGTGCAGCTGTGAATATGTTATAGGTACTATATATTAAGTATCGTAACTTTACGTTTTTTTTATTTATGAAATCCTTAATTTTTTTTAAATATTAGCACAAAAATAATAACTAAATGCTAATTGACCATTTTAACACATAATTACAAACATACAGTTCATTGAACTTTTCAAACTTTTCTACGCATCTCTCGGAAGTACTACATTCATTGTTCCTCTTCGTCCAGCTACATTTTTTAATATATTTAATTAATAATATATATATAATATTGTTTTGTGTGTGGTGAGGGATAACCACTTACAATCATAAACATACATCTGAAATCTTTCCTTATTGCGATATTTCAAGCTCGAAATTAATTATCGAATTCTCGAAACAAATTTTTTTTTTCAAAATGAAATTTTATTCCAAATATTACAACAGATCGGTTGTTTGATTTTGTTTAAAGAGATAGCTTGTTGGTATAGTGTAGAGTAGCTTGTTGGTGTAGTGGTCATGACGCTCGCCTAGTGATCTTGTGATCGGTGGTTCGAGCTCCATACCAGGACACCAGCTAGTCCTATTTTCATAGCACAGACTTTTTTTAGCTTAGTTTGAGAATAGTAAGAATATTGATGCGACACATATTCCGTGTTTGCATCTCTATTTAAAAAAAAAACAAGATTTATTCAAATAATCTATGATGTGGAATGTTAATCTGCGAGGAACTTCAAAATGATATATCAATATCCCCAAATTATTATTTAAATCACTCATTTAGAAGTACAAACGAACTATTATTTTACTGGTAGGATAAATATTTTTATACAGCTTCCAAATTTCCACATCTTGGACATACAAATCATATATTCGTTTTTCTTTCATTCTATGCCCGGTGTTTTGGTTTCAAAAGTCAGTCGGTCCGTTTGACCAAAGCCGTTTTGGGCTCGTTTCTAGAAGTACCTCTTTGGACCTCAAAGTCAATATCGGCGGTTTATTTTGAATGGGATTTCAGTGGTCTGGGTCAATACTACGGGTCTGTCGATATTTTCAAGTGCATAAGAAACACGGAAAACCTTAAATACATTTTTTCTGTGTGTAAAACACCGCTATTGTCACCTGTGTTGGTTTTTGCATCTAAAGCAATCATTTTCATAGTAGTTGGTATATACGCGAGCAGTGGTGGCTCCTTTAGTAATCAAAATAATAAAATCAATCAATTGACAATTCAAGACGTTGAAAAGATGAATGCAATCAAATGCAAACGATTGGCAACAAGCTGAAATTCGATCAACATATTTTAATGGTTTCGAAGAAAGTGTCCAAAAAGTTGTTTTTATTAGACAGAAAAAGATAGAAACTTAAAACCTCGTAATAAATATAAAATTCCATTTTTAGTTCACATATCAATTACTGTTCAACAATAATATTTTCAGGAAATGAAACTGAGAACGAAAAATTCAAAACAGAGCCATGAGGACTATTTTAAGATGTATAGATACACAAGAATCAGTTACCCACACACTGCATAAATAGCTATTGTAAGTTAATGACGGCGAAAAAAATATTCATAATATCCTAGTCTTGACATACAAAATAAAATGCCGATATGTTTCATCATAAATATGAATAAAATTATGAAATATGTTTTTGAGGTATGTGCTTATTCTGGCCGGTGGAATTTTAGACCTACAAAAACAAAGCCGGTAAGAATAAATAATAGTTAGTTTATGCTATAAAAGTTTCAAATTGTTCAACAAACAGCCAGGAAATGTGAAGAAACCAACGAATCTCACTACTTTTCGTAGGTTAAGTGTATTATATCGACAGTGAACTGACAATATTTTCATGAATGTAATTTTTCAGAAGGGAGAAAAGACCTCCTCATTTTACAAAATAAAATAGTTGATTTTTCTAATGTGGTGTGTAAATCATTGTAATTGACATATTTTGACATATCACTCAGCAACTATGTGTACCTACGTAGGTTTATCTGTTAAACTGAAGTTAGAAGTTATTGCTCGTTTGATATAAAAATGCGAGTTAGGAGATAGATATTGGCGGTTCACGATCGATATGTTAAATATAAGTATATGATCTGTAATATTACGTAATTAAAATTTTTATGTAGGTACTAGATGTAAAAACAAACAAACAAGTTCACGGTCGATATGTTAAATATAAGTATATGATCTGTAATATTATGTAATTAAAAAATTTATGTACTAGATGTAAAAACAAACAATTAGAAAGATGTGAAAAACATCTACCTCTCGAAAAATATTTAGCTATCACCTGGAGACGAACCCGGAACTTCTCCTATCCGCTTTTTTCTGTAGGTATAGGTACCTAACTTTATTCGGTATTTGTTATAAATCGCAACATCACGATAAAACGTGTTTTCCATTTAAAAAACATTATGACATTTTTGTTATTCATAATCAAATAACGCGAAAAGTTACATATTAGTTTAAATTGTGTGCGATTTTTCAGAGCTCGAGATTACTTAATCAGAAACGGCAATTTTTTCTGTTTACAAGAAAAGCGTTATCTTTTCATTGAATTCAATATTTTTAGCTTTTAAAAAGCAACAGGCACATAATTACAAAAATTATATCTCATTTTTCTTGCATTTTCGGAATCCAAAATTCATATGAATTTGTATCATATCATATTATCACACATGAAGTTTGTAAATATCATATCATAATATGATATTTATGAAATATATAAGTAGATAAATAATGAGTTCAACGTTTTAAACATTGTCACGATATTGTAGACAAAAGAAGAACTATACATAATAGAGGACTTGTCAACAGTCTTTACATTTTACAATAAATTGAAAATATCAAGAAATCAGTAAAACGCACGGAAGCATACCAGAAGCTTCGAGAATATATATATATATATATAAAAAGAAACCCGTTGTTTCCCTACTCGCCAAGTTCTCCACAACCAGCCACCGGTGGTTATGGTGGTGGATAGCCCTTGGAGTCACATCGAAAATATGCGAGTTTGGTGGGGGTGGCTGTGCGTGGGTGGGAGTGGATGACGAAAACGTGCTTTCTAGCACATTGTTTTGTTATAGGAAGGCCGCAAATGCTTCAGATTGTTTCGAAATAGGCGTGCTGACTGTGTCGGTGAGTCTAGAAGGTTCCGGAAAAACCTGCTCTAGAAAGTTCTGGAAGGAAAGGATTCTAGAAAATTCCCGAAATTTCTATAAGGTTCTAAACTGAGTGACGGAATGTGTCGGTGCATCTAGAAGGTTCCTGTACATTTAATACATTTCTTGAAAGTTCTAGAAGGAGAATGTTCTAAAAGGTTCGCGAAAGTTCTATGACGATCCAAACAGTGTACTAAAAATCTACGCGTGCGAAGCCGCGCGGGCACAGCTAGTAGGTATATAAACTCTTACAAACGGCCGCGACATCGCGGAGAAGTCAGTCTTTCTTTTTGACCAAAGATATTTTCGAGTGTGAATTTAGTCAGCCAGCGATAGAGTACTAGAGTACCTACCCATTTGTGGAATAATCTAATGACTCAGCTCCAGATAAGTTAGTGTCCATTTCATTTTGTCTCTCACCGCCGCGAATCCATAATAATATTAATTTTTCAATTTCTTCGGCAGAGCTCAATAATTGCACATGAGATAGTCTTTTTACAAAATTGTTACTATAAGTATAATTAAGGTTAGATAATGACGTTAACTGATTAATAATTATACAATTTATTTTAATCAATAATTGTTAATTAAAAAAATATTGCAAGTGCCACTATAATGTACTAATGTTTTCTTGTTATCATCTAAACTACTAGGAAGTGTGGTATGTTTGTGACACAGTTTTAAAGAGAAAATGATTGCCAGTATTTTGAAAAAAAAAAAAAAAATATTTTGATATAAACAATTGCATTTTTATACTTTTAAAGTTTCATCCGCCTCTGAAAACGAGTTAAATCTATTACAAAATGCAATTAGCGAAGTATGCAACGGCATGTGCTAACAGAGGCTCTCGAAATAACGAAGGCCGGCACGAATTTTCAAATTGGTTATCCGACAATCGCGCAAAGCTGGTTAAGGGAGCAATTGAGATGCAATATAAATTAAATTAATATCCTGTCAACTCTGAGACAGATGACAGCCGATGATTAAAGCCACTTGTTGGCCAACTCGCCATTTATTTAATCCATAATGTAATTAAATTATAAAAGAACGTTGATTAATATGTAGGTATAATGTTATATAGGTAGGTACATTATAATATTAATTAGATAAAGTGTGTGTAAATGTAATTGTTTTAAGATGAAAAATTTATGATTTTTATCGAGTTGAAAATGCTTAAATATAAAGTATTTATATTATAGAGGAAGTGGAGTTGAGACCGTTTTAATGTGAAATGTTGAAAATGGACAAAGAAATAATTGATTTATAGGGGATTTACTATATACGGGGTGTAACAACACAGCTAGTTGACAATTACAGGTGGATTCCTGCCTTGATTATGAGTCTAAAATGTTAAAGCAACCATGGCATAATATCAATTTAATAATTAATTACACTACTACTATCAAAAAGTGCTGGAGTTACTGGCGCAATATGGAAGGGTAGTTGTTACGGGAATATTGAGAGGAGAGGAATATTGAGGAAATACTGGCGTTAATATTTTTACAATGTTAACGCTAACTACATCAGTAATACTATTCACCAGGGGCGTGCAGTAAGAACAAGAAGCCTGAATTTTATTTAAACATATATTTAAAAAGAAATCGAAATTAAACACTTATCTGGCAGAATATTATAATCTGAATAATATCTTAATTATTGTGATAGAAATATATCTATTAATTCGGTTTCTTTCACAATATATATTTAGGAAAAAGTCATGTTTCTTGTTCTCACTGCATGCCCCTGCCAGACAATACGCTTTAGTCAACTCGGCATTCCAAATTAATTTGTTCACTCTATCACAAGTGAATTTTCTGCATACAAATTATTAAGAAAAGTGCGACATTAAAATATTATGAATGAGGTGTCTTGATTTTTATAAACCTAAATATTAGAGGGACAATATTTGTTTGAAATATTTACCTCTTATATTTTATCAATTCGTTTCCATTGTTTACCTTTGTCGTGAACTATTTAGATACTTCACATTGATTCTATTTATCTAAAAATAAATAAGTACCTATACAATAACGGGCTAACTTCAAAGAAAATTCAACGGTTCTTATCTTGAAAGGAAATACTGAGAAATGCTTAAATTTTAACGAAATGGGGTTCTATTATATAATGTTTACAAATATACGTATGTATTATATTTACATTTATGCGTGTATCATGCAGATAAGGAGGTGATGAATTTTTAATACACGATATGTTAATTTTTTTTTCAAAAGTATAACGATAATGTAGAATTATCCGTTACATATTAAACAATAAAATAACTGAGCCTTGTGGCAAGTAAGCCTTTTGGAATCTTGTGGATAGTTAGCTCCTTGGAGCCTTATGGAAAGAAATTCATTGGTGAACACAAGACCACCATCGCATTAGCTTGAGGAAGCCGAAAATGCCACGTCTGTCTTAGTAATACAGGACTGGCGAAAAATCGGACGTGGATACATGATTGAAGTGAAAAGAGGAAAATTTTTAAGGTAGTCAAGACCCACCAGGAGTTGTAGAGGGAGGTTATGATGGTGAGTTATATGGAGAGGATAGCAATACAATTTTATATTGTGTCAAATATTTCTCGGGCCGCTTCTTGACAATTTTATATATCTCTTATACCTGTACATCTCGAAACTCTTGTGATTGGCTGACACCATGCAGGTACGAATATTAATTATTTTCTGTGCGTAAGCATTAAACAATAACGGTATAAAATTATCTTTCCAATAAAGCTAATAACTTGATTTTTATGTATTTTAATTTATTGCGTGCTTTTATTTAAATCTTTGTTTGTTTGTCTGCTGTTTGTTGTGGTAGAATCGTGTAATTGATTCTTCACCAATTTCCCAATTAGTTAGAACTCTGAAATTGAAACTGAAAGTTACGTAAAGTGGATGACTTTACATTATTAAACCATTTTCGAAATGATTTGGTGGTTATTTCGATTAAGAATAATAAACAAGTCACTCATATTAAATTATTAGTCACGTCACCAAGCGCACGAGCCGCAGAAACAGCTAAAGTACACGCTGATCGAAAACTCGTTTTAAACTTTCAAGGAATGTGATTAATATTTGTATACTGAAAGGGTGATGATGAAAAATCGATTACGAACATATGCAAAGAAAGCGTATAAGAGCATGTATTATTTTTTCATAATCGTTTTAGAGTTCTGTACCTCCTTAAAAAAACAACCCTTCGTATATAGAAAAGTTTCTCGTTCAATTGAAAGCCCGGAGTCGGGAGCACTGTCGAAGTATTCACGCGACATCTTTTGACGATTGATGATATTAAAATAAAATAGTTTGGTTGTCGTTAAAGGCAAGTTCCTTACCCGACATGGAGGCCATCTCCTGCGGGCCGGAGTGGTTGTTGTTGCTGAGGCTGGTGTTGTTGTTGGACTCGCGCGCCGGCCCCGCGCCGCCCGCCTCGTGGTCCTCCTTGCAGTACAGCATGCCGCCCTCCCGTAACGTTAAAGGCAAGTTCCTTACCCGACATGGAGGCC
>JADDOH010001653.1:0-67457 GCA_016648135.1 Agrypnia vestita | reverse complement strand
CAAAATTTTCACAGTTCTTAAAATATTTCAAATTTGTTACTCAACATATCACCAGTAATACATATTGATGGTAAGCTTAACTTATTTGTAAAAGGATACAATGCCAAACATTGCTCTAAGAGATTTTTTCCTAATGTCGACCTATGTCACCTGTAGGTGACACTGAGTCTGTTAAGGTTAAACCTAAAAATTTTGGGATATATGCAATAATTTTTTTTTGTGGATTTTGGATTTTTGTGGATAAAATCCAATGCAGGATTTTAAAATTCTGCCAACTGGATCGGGGCCTGGAATTACTTATGGTGAGATGCTCACCCGTAGAACAATATGATTGTTGTTGGATTCAAGTCCAAAAGACCAGAAAGACAGAGAAAATTGATTTTTTCATTTAAAGCTTAAAAATACCAATGCGACAAAATAGTCTTTTATGAACCAATTAAATCTTTCGCCACCCTCTGGCTTGAATTCTAGCCACACGTAACTATCCTACTTTATGCGTATCGATCGAGTTTACATTCTTTTTTTTCCCACCTCAATTTATTCTTCGTTTTATCAGATTGCCGATATAATTGATTTATTTGACAGCGGTTTTCGTTCTTTGGATGTACCTACCCTTAACTAGTTTCAAAATCAAAGATGTTTTACCAAGTCAAAAGTTGGAAAGACAGCCACTCCAATTAAACCAAGTAAACAGGACGTTTTGAGGCAGTGTTTGAATTAGAGGGTAGATGAATTATAACATATTAATATTGTGTGTATTTATTTTCCGAAACGGGAAATAAATAAATTATCTATACCTATAAAACTCAATGTCTGTTATCTATACAAATCTACACCGTTTATCCGATTCGATTCAAATTTATGATTTACGTATGATTTAGGACCCGATGGGTAACATAGGTGACATTTTATCCCTATTCTTTTACCACTTTCCCATCCCCCTTATATATTTTCGATGCAAATCTATACCGTTGAAATGGAACCTTTATTTCCCCCCATAAATTTATTTTCAACTTAATCCTTAACTTATGCAACGCCGGGTACAAACAGCTAGTAATTCATATTAAATGCTGCCGGATTGAATGTAAGTTGTGTCTCATGATGTTCAAGGTTATTCACAACATGGTCCCTTAATTTAAAGCTGACTTCTGCATTCCATTTGCCGCAAACAACAGACAACTAACACTTAGCATCAACATCTAATACAAGTAGGTCAGTTGTAGTAGATTGCGTCCACAAAACTAACTTCGGTGACCGTGCTTTCGCGGTGGCTGGACCAAAGTTATGGAATAAACTACCATACAAACTGAGTAAAATAGACAACTGCAGATCACAAAACAACGATAAGCTCATCTACAAAAACATTATTTGTTTTGGAGTTTCTGAACACATTTGTTCGTCTAGCAGTCCATCTCGAAAGCGTTGTACATGTTTCTTTCCCCAGGTCCAAATTCTGATTCCATACAGATCTATTAAAAAAATAAATTACATGCAAAATTTGAAATACAAGTCACCTCAAATCATGTTCTGGGAATTGTGAGTCAAAACTAGTGTTTCACGTACTTTTTTCATGTGACTCTAGCTAATTTTATATTTCATTAATGTTATTCTTATTTAAAAAAAATATTTTCTTTATGAAAATCATATACTTTATGCATAGATCTTATATAACATGATCAACAATACTGCCAGAAACGAATTAAACTGTTATAAAAAAATTCACAAAATGCAAAAACTCGTCTAGTAATCTAGCAGTCGAAGATTTTATCCACATCAATGGAGACCACAAAGTTACTTCTATTTTCATCGTATATGTAATTGGATTTTAGAGAGAATAGTTTTACAAAATGAATTCCGTATAATACAAACATTATTAAAAAATAAAGAAAAAAGGTGTCTGGGCGCGTGCAGTGGGAACATTGAAGCACGAGTTTTTTGTGAACACATTTTTTGGAAAAAAAATAGAAATCAAATATTTATGCTACAGATTTTTATGATATATCAAAATATGAATGCAATGACAACAATTGTGATAGAAATATTACAAAATATATGTTGTATTCCAATTTTTTTCCAAATAATTGGTTACGTAAAAGTCATGCTGCGATGTTCCCACTGCACGCCCCTTGTGTATACAAGGTATTCAAAAACCAAATAAAACGACATAAACCTTACAAAAAATGCTTTTCAAATCATTCATTGCAAGGTTTTAATAATTTCATTTGACTTGAATTAAATCGAACGAATTTTAAATTATCTATACAAGTTGGTGCAGCGTTAGCCCAACATTTTATAGAAAACAAGTTAGAAATATTGAAAAAAAATGCTAACTGTGATGTCGCCTATTTCCGTAATTGTCGACATTTCACCCCAAAAGTAAAGAATATTTTCTATTCAAAATTCAAAGAAGAATACTCCCCGGTTTTGGTTTGGCTACTAGCTTCCAGACATCTTGTATATGAGCAAATATGTGATAGCGGAATGAAGCTCTACTTGTTATGCTGTAGTGATGACCGTCGACTGTTATGATACAGACCACTAAAAGTCTGACATGAATATTAAGCAATTTGCCGGATCGGCAGTGTGAGGAGGCTGGGTACATTTGGACACACATGGAGGAACACGAGTTATTCAAGCTAAGTAAATAATGAGACATCGCTCCACGCTTCGGGGACACATTGTGCGAAGGCATTAGTCAGGGAATGTCATCCGCTCCGGAAATTGAAAAAAGTCATATTATCTGTGTGATACATTTTAAAAAGTTCAATCTGGCATTGATTTTTTAATAAAATTACTCGTCGAGTGCTGCAGTACTAGCACACATGTAACATTTCCAGAAATTTTGGAATATTTGGAGCGTGTTTTCGTCCTTTTTTTATTTTCATACCTTCATTCATTTCATGGATAAAATAAGAGTAAAACCACTTCCAAGATGACCGCACATCAATGGACAGTGAACCGAGTCATGGTAGGTCCTCAGGAAGCCGAAAGGACTTGATCAAGTGCGGATTCTGGTCATGCAGAATCACCAAGAACTTGCGAATAAGGTGGGTAATGATCGTCGTATCAGAAATTTCAATATTGACCGAGGATTTAGGTTTGAAGAGAGCGTCCGCGAAATTCGTATCAACGCTGCTAACCTCTGCCTGGTTTGTTTGACCCTCTTCTCTTTCAATATGGCTCCAAGCGATTTTTGGCTATTCTTCAAGCTAAAAATGGCGCTGAAAGGGACGCGATTTGAATAACCGAACAGCTAAACACCACTCCAATAAATGTGTTATAGAAGTGTTTCTAAGAGTGGCGAGGACCACTGTGAACTACAAAGAGAACTGCTTGGAAGGAAATTTGAGTAAGTATAGTTTGAATGAATAAATTTGATTTTTAGTTTATTTACTATGCTTTTGCTTGTCCGTATGTTAAATGGTCGATATCAATAATTATTATATTAATAACAATAAACAATGTGTCTGAGGTAGGACATGTTACATTTCGAAATTCACAGATAATCGATTGACGAAGATACATTTTGATTGGTATTGACGAGTTGAAAAATATTCAAAAAATAATTACAAATGATAGCAGCCTATTGTTTCAGACGTTACTTTGTTGAACTCCATAATCACACATATGGAAATAAAAACAATTATATTTTAAATAAGAATAATGCTGTCTAGAATCTCAGCGATTAAAAGTTATCATTCGTGCACAAACATAATTTGTTATCAAGAATATCACATTTATATCAAGTAAATCTATCCTCATCCTTATATGTATTACTTTTCATTAGTGCTTGAACAGAATTAATTCTTAGAATCATGCAGAAATCCAAAAACCTTAATCAATTACTAAAATTATATAGCATGTCTTTATTTAAAAAAAAGTAAAATAAAATATTTGGAATGATAATGCCCTCATAAGGCGAAACGCGTCTCAGAAAATGAAAAAGGTAGAACTTAAACAATTTTTTTTATTTCAATATATGTGATAGCAGCTTAATCTACACCTCACCGCCAGGTGTCTCTGTCCTGGGCCTACATGTTCCATTCGAATATATGGCCGCTCCATTTTAATCTGGGCCTGCTACGACGTTGCCATTCATTTGGGATTCCTCGATAATTAGGACTCACAGCACATTGCGAACATGGCAAATATTTGTAAAGGACGAGGAAGTTGACAGCAGAGTTAAGGGAACGGTTCCAGAAAAAAGAGAAGCAATAACTTATTTTGAAGTAAAAATTACGTGCTAAGATTTTTTTTAAATAAAAATGTCAAGATAATTTGATTACGGAGAAAAAAATCTTATATTAAGCTTCATACTCCAAGTAAATTTGAATTTATTCAGTTCCTTAGGGACCGTTGAATTATATTTAACTGACAGTTGAAATTTGAATTTATTTATACATTTTTTTAATAAAATGTCAGGTCCTATATTTATCGTCGATAAATAAGAGTTTTTATTTAATAATATTTATCATCATCGTTGTAATTTATGCTAACCATTTATAAATTTTCTGGTATCAACAAGTTAGTCAAAAGTCAGCTTACAAATTGCTTTACGATTGTTGAAGCTTCTAACAGGGTTATTCTCCAATATTTGTGGCATTGGAGAATAGCCCTGCATATTCAGCATAATTGTTTAGTAATAAAATAAATATTGACAAAATCAGATTGACAAAACATTATTTTGCTCTACTCTTAAGTTCTAAATAATCACTTACGCCCTTTTAGCTTTGTACCCTCGATATTATCCCAGCTATTTATTTTATATGATCGGTCTACGTGGACGATTTCCTATTCGCTGGCGAATTTGCCAGTACAATGGGCACTTTCATTAATTCTGTAGATTTATTTCTTTTTCTTGGAATGTGACTAATGTGAAAAAAATTGTTGGGAACACGTAGTGAAAGGCTCTTTTTTATATTTAACTGTGCGAATATATTTTTTACGCTGTCAGTGTGGGAGGGTGTTCGAGCATTCTTTGCCAACACTTCATTTCGAAGAAACATCTTCAGTTTAGACAAGTACATATATTTCTTTATTATTATTTTTTTTTAATGAATATATTTTGTAAATTTAATTAATTAATTTTAAAAATTAACTTTAAAAATAATTTAATAAATTAACAGTTTCAATCATTATAATGTTAGAGCACAGTGTACGTTACATAAACCAATTACAAAGAGTCACAGATGTTTAAGGCAAAGTAAACTAAGTACCTACTATGTTGCATATGAGAATATTTGAAACCTAAGAGATTATATTATTGTAAACAACAAACAATATTAAAGTAAAATAATGGCAATAGATGAAAAAATTAGAAACAGTTAATGAGTTTTGATAGCAGGTAACATGGGGATAGGGATGGAAGGGAAAGGGTGAGAAGGTAGGAGTAAAAGTAAAGGTGAAGGAAGAGAAGATAAGATGTAGTGAGTTTTTGATCAAAGAAGATATAATACTTCTAATCTAAAGCATTCTTTGAAGTGCGGTAAGATCAATATTGAAATGGTCAATATCGATGCAAATATTATCGAAAGTCTTCCATGTACGATATAAAAATGTATTTTGGGTCTGGAATGTTCTATTTTTCGGAACATGGAAGAGCACTTTCTGTCGGTTTCGTCAACAGGGAATATGAAAAGAGATTAAGTCTATTTGATTGGGACAGTCAAGATATCCTCTCAGTAGTTTAAATAATAGTAGTATATCAGCACGTGCACATAAAAACTCTGGAGCATCTAAATGTTCCAGAGTTTTTATGCTGTGGAAATGTAGTGCTTCGTGATATGAGTCAAAAGATAAGTTAACTAAATATATCGTCGCGAGTATAAAATAATAAGAACTACACGTAATCGAGGATTCCACAGTACTCTACACGTTTTAAAATAAATCGGAAATCACTAAAAATGTGGGAGGTCGGTCAATCATTCTCGAGGTTTCGCGAAGCTTCTAGTGTAGAGTTTTCTGGTGCGAATCAGAGCGATTTAAGCAACGCAAATCAGTACACCAGAGATAAGTTATTCAGGATTGACAATTAGTGCAAATTACAAAATTCATGTAAATTAAAGAACGGTGTCCAGTGATTTTGGTAAAAAAATAATACTTTAAATAATTTTAAGTGTTAACTATGACAATATTCTCACTGCTTTCGTGTTAACGTATAATTTTTAAATTGTATTTAATGATTTGTAATAGTTTTTATTTTGTTCAGAATATTATTTATAGTTTATTTTATCATTAAGACATTATTTTTTATAATAATAGTTTATCTTAAAAAAGGTATTGTTCAAAAACTTGTTAATCTGGAAATTTTTCTTAAATTGTATTTATTGATTTGTGACACTCCTTATTTTGTTCTGAATGTTAGTTCCAGCTTATTTCTTATCATTAAGATTTATTTATTGTAAGTGTATTGTGAAAAATCTTGTTAATATGGAACTCATTCCTAGATTGTATTTATTGATTTGCGATAGTCTTTATTTTGTTTTGAATATTATTAAAATTTTATTTTATCACTAAGTTATTATTTATTTTTAATTTACATTAAAGGTGTATTGTGTGATTATATCATATTGAATATGTTCATAGAATATTTATACTTTGTACTCTCATGTCACCCTTGGACCATCTATTAGCGTTAATAATTATGAGCTACTGACGCTCTGTTTGTTAAAAAATAAAAATTAAATTTATTTTTGCGATGGTTCTCCATGTGATGAATATGAATATCTACTTAGGTTACGTCTTTAATTAAATCCAGCGCTTCTCTAATTCTTGGCCAGCAACGTTAGAAAATACAAATTATTGTTGACATTACATTATCAAAATAGTCTTGGTTTGAACAGCAGAAAAATATTTACAAAGATTTAAAAATGTTTACATTCCCAAGTATCGTATAAAAATATGGCCAATGCGGTATGATAATAGCATTTTAAATGGTCATTTAAAATCTCTATTTCAAACCGCAAAATCAAAAACAATTTGGTAGGTACATAACCTTAATGACTGGAGATAAAACAAGTTGAAAACACATTAGTGGAAGGTTACGACTCGGGCTGGCTTTTAGGTGGGTATTCGTTTCATTTCATTAAACGGACTCTACATACATAAGTATATACTTACAGTTTGCACCCTTAATTATTATTTTTTTTCTAACTAATTGATTTGATTTTTAATAGAAAATTTTTAAAAGATCTTCGTGATAAAAGCAAAAAAGGAAATTTTGTTATTTAATATAATCAGGAGTGATTAAAATGATAAAAACTGTACACAATAGAGGATTACCGAGACAATTTGCATGCTTGAGAGTATATTATAAATAAGTGAAATACACAAGATTATATCAGATGTTTTGATAAATCACAAGACCATAGATTAAATGGGCGGGCGTTCCGTGCGAATATAATCAACCAGAAAAACAAAATACCAGAGTATCTACCAGCGTACAAAATATTTTGAGTGTGCGAATCAGTACGTGTATCAGTGTTCCGCAAACAAATGGAAGAATCTCAAGTGATAATTAAAGAAAATTATAGAAAAGTGCTCCTGTTGAGTTTTTATAGAGTAATTTCTGTTTAAGTTTTTTCATTTCGCTTCCCACCGCCACGATCCCATGATAAACATATTTACCAACATGTCGTGAGAATTTTTTTATGAGAACAGATAGAAAAGATTATTTCACTTTTCTGTCCTGATACACAAAGCATGTCTTGTCCATATTCTCTTCTTCAGATATTTTCATACTTGTCATTGTTGACTGTCTTGTTTGACTGCTTCCTATCTTCCTAGCCGAGCATGACTATCTTCCAATATTTGGTTATATGGTTACGTCAAATCGTACTCATTCATTTATCCTACACAACTGATTCACGCAAGTTATTTCAATCTAGTTCTACGCCAAGCTGTACATTCATTCATTTGTTTAATAATTGGAATAATCTTTTTGGTAAGTAATTTTAAAAAAAAAACTACGTGTGAGAGAATGCACCTCTATTTAACAAAATATATATATCTGATGTACCAGGCATACTCAAGAGTAGAATAGGATATTTGATACCCTTCTGGGGAACCGGAAACAAAATTAACCTAAACAGACTCCAATGACATAAAAACAAAATATTAAAAATGGTCTATGATCTGAAATACCTGACACTAACTGAAACTGTATACCGAATAATACAACAATTAAACATTGAAAGCATTACAAAAATCAAAACACTTTAAATCATTCACAAACTGGCAAATGGCGAAATACAAGACGAAGACATAAAATTACACAAAATACACGAAAAACACCAACATAACACTAGAAAGGCTCAAAACTATCACATAACACACACCAAAACAAAAACAGGACAATCACGACTAATTTGCAACGGATTAAAACTATACAACGACCTACCACAACAGACCAAACAACTGACTACTGACAAATTCAAATCAGATGTGACAAAAATGCTAAAACTCGGCCAATTGTAAAAAATCATTTTGTATCTAAATTATATTATAATTATATTCCTTAATGAATCATGTAAAAAATATTATCCATAAACCTTTTCAGGTTCTATTATACTAGCTGTGCCTGCGCGGCTTCGCACGCGTAGATTTTTAAAACACTGTTAAGATCGTCATAGAACTTTCGAGAACCTTCTAAAACATTCTCCTTCCAAAATTTTCAAGAAACTCGAATGTACAGGAACCTTTTAGACACACCGACACATTCCGGCACTCAGTTTAGAACCTTATACAGCTTTCGGGAATTTTCTAGAACCTTCTTCTTCCAGAACTTTCTATAGCAGATTTTCCGGAACCTTCTAGACTCACCGACGCAGTTGGCGCACCTATTTTGAAACAATCTGAAGCATTTGCGGCCTTCCCATAACACATTTTCGTCACCCACTCCCACCCACTCTCAGTCACCTCCACCAAACTCGCACATTTTAAATGGGACACTAAAGGCTATCCACCACTATAACCACCAGGGGGTGGTAGTATCTGGTTGTGAAGGAAACTTGGCGGATAGGGAAACACGGATTTCTTTTTATATATATATATTGATTAAAAAAAAAATAACAATTCAGCGCGGCCGTATCACTGCTCTTGGCAGAACTTGTGAGTGCGCCGATCACCAAGGCGAAAGTAAGATTCTTTTCTCAAACAATGTCCATTTCAAATTTAAAAATACGCATTTGATTTTGATTATGATTAAAATTTCTAAACATACAAGTGAAAGCGACGAAATATTCTAGATTGTTCTTAGCCGCGTTCATTCTAAATAAGTTTGGTTCCTGTGTTCCGCGGGGAAATATTAAGTTAAATTTTAGTGAGCGATTCCGAAAACTCAAGCGCAAAGTTAACAATTTTAAATAGAACGCTAGGCCATTTATTTTTTGGGCTTGTTAAATTTCTTCATTGTAAATTATTTCTTATGATTACCTGACTTTGAGCAAAAAAGAAATTGTTAATTAATATTATACTATATAATTATTAAAGTAACTGTTTTTACCTGGTTTTCGTTATTATAGGTAAATGCCATAACTGATATATACAGATTTGCGGAAGACAGAGCTTTTCTAGAGTGATGTTAGATAAAAGGTTTCCAATATACAATAGTTATGTTTACAAAAAAATGATTAATTCAATTATCCTCTACATCTACATACATAAAACATATCATTAAAACATTTTTTAGGTATTCATATTTATCTTAAAAAATATATTGTCTAAAAACTTATTAACCTGGAACTTATTCCTAAAACTGTATTTAGTGATTTGCGTTAGTATGAATATTATTCTCAATTTATTTTATCATTTATTATTTTTCATTATTAATTATTAACAAACTGTAAAAAGTGTATTGTATAGCTATATCATATTCAATTCATTATTAATTATTAATCAATCAAAATAAGTGTATTTTGTAACTATATCACACGTATCATGTTCACAAAATATTAATACTTTGTACTTTAATGTCACTCTAGGGTTTTTTAGGGTCATGAATGACCTGTTGATGGTCCGTTTGGTAGAAAATAAAAAATAAAATAAAGGAATCAAATGTTGGGTGAGACCTGGGTTAATTTTTGGTGGGATGAAGATCGGAAGAACGAAATGGGAAATTTATTAAGCAGCATCCTGTTTTTAATGAATAAACGTTTATGAAAGTCTTTTAAGGGTGGCCCAGGGCTTATAATCTGTATGATCTGACTAAAATGATCACGTAACAGAATGCAACCTTCACCAATTCCACCGTAAGAACATCCATACATTATAAAACTTTTGAAAGTTGTATGTATGTTCCAAATCAGTTTCTTTCATATATTAGAATAAATAGAATAAACTATTCTAGAGACATCTATAGTAGGCTAGGCCACTAATGTATGGAAAAAAATGTTTTGTATTGAATTTTAATTGTGAAAAAAAGGTTCACAATGATTAGACTCGTCTTCTAGAAATTTATCTTTTCATACTGGCATAATAATGGATTAAAATTTTATTTTTTATAAAAAAACAAAGATTTAAGGTAAGTAATAATAATTTTAATTGAAGAAGTCTGTGATATTAAATAAGCCAAAATACAATCTTGTCGAATTTCAATAATAACTTTTAGTCACATTCAGTTACTGGAGTGTAAATAATATATTTTTCCTCTTTTCCGGGGTAATTCCAAGAAATATAAAGCTCTTTAGTTTTCATCCAATCCATATCTCTATCACTTCCTTCAAAATCTTTACTTAAGTCTCTATAAAAAATTCGGATCAATAAATTTACGGGCATCCGTATTTTTATTCAAGTTATTTGTGAATTCCATTAGATTTGTGAAAGTTGCCCAGTTTTTTAGAATTATGTGATATCGGTTCCGTAACCTAATTTGAATGGATTTATGGGCTTCAAGTCGGAAATTTGAAATATCGATGTCAAATTGGATCTAGAATCTTCTTTGAATATTATTAAATGGGTGACGACGAAAAAATATTTTTTGCCGTTTAAAATATAGTCACGGAATGGCAATTAGAAGGAATAATGCACTGTCCGAATCCCTTGTAATGTGTCAAAACACTATTGAAGGATCTAGAATGGTCTTCAATTATCTACAACCTTCGGAAAATGTCTAAAAACAACTAGAACAGCCTAGTAGCGACGGGAACCTTCTTCTAAACATTAAAAAGGAAAATAATCTTCTCGAAACCTAGAATTTGCCAGCGTTTGAGTATCAATACCGGGACTGCGGTGCGGCGCAAAGTCTAGTTTTTGATAGATCGTTCAGTGCAAAGTGCGTCGCTGATGATGGCCAGATGAGCCCAGTCGTGAAATTGTGAAGCGACAGATATCGAGCGAAATAATTGGGCGAGTACTTACCTAAGCCGCGAAAAAATAAATACGATAAATACTACGTTCGAGAATTGAAAGTTCTCATTAATATAAAACAAATTGTTCACATAAGAGCGATATATTACGAAACAGTGTGATTTAAAGAAAAGCGTTAAGTTTCACGTAATTACAAAATTGATAATTTTGGATAATCTGCAGTTTACTGATTAGTCTGTACTTCTATACTGTTCTGTACTATACTGTACGTATATTGAGGACCTACGGTTTCCATTAACAGTGTAGTGAATATGAGAATTTTGGATAAAAACTTCTTAAACATTGAAAAACATAGAACATCTCCTCCGTCTCTACTCTGATTCCTATCCCCTTACCCTAATCTCACCGTAACTTTTTCCGCGTTCCTATCAATACTCATTAATTTAACTCATTTCTTAATTTATTATAATTATTTTACTTTAATATTGTTTGTTGCTTACTATAACATTGTTCGTTTACAGGTAAAACTTATTGAGTGCTAATGGAGTAGTTTTGAGATAATGAGGTTTAAACATTCAATTCGTGTGATACTAAGACTATTGAATATGTTAAAATTATGATTTTTACCACTAAATAACTATAAAGAGACACGGAATATTCACTTACTGATTTTTACCTGGAATAAAGATGAAAAAAAATTGAATGTTTGTATTGATAAATGATTTTGGTTGAGTTTTACCTCAAAAAGTAGGATTTATTCTCTTAGCTTTCAAATATTTGCTTTATATACTGTTGTATTTTGCTATTACTTTGTGGTTATTCATTATGAATATAATTAAACTAGTTAACTTAGTTTACACCACTAAAATTTATTTGGTAAAACCAACCGGTTTCGGAAACGACGTTCCTTCATCAGGGTATACCCAATACTAATTGAACTTTACAAAAATTATAAACAATCATACTTCAGTGTTAAGTGTCCAAATGGGGGTAAATAGTGGGGGGTGCGAAAGAAACAGGTGATAGGGTGAAAGGGAACATATTCAAAATAGGACTGTAAGTTAAATTTTTTTGGTTGTTAATAATAGATTCATTATTATTTATAGCTTTCTTAATCTCTAGGGCCTCTAAATTATTAAGGCGTCTACTTTTACTATTAATGTGAAGAATGTTGACCCCTGTATTTTTATTAAAACTATGGTTACTCTCAATAATATGATTGGCAAATTCGGAAAAATTTGAATTATTTAAGCATCTAATATGTTCTTTAATCCTAATATCAAAATTACGACTCGTTTTTCCAATATAAAAAGAGGGACAGTCATTACATTTTAGTTTATAAACACCCGAGTGAGTCAATTCGTGATCTTTATCTTTAACATTTCTCAAAAAGTTACCAATATTATTTGTTGTATAGAAAGCTGGTTTTGTAGAGGGAGGGAGATTTTTCGAGCATTCAATTGAAAAATTGTCAATATATAAGATTCTACGCCATTGTTTAATATCATCGTTATTTTTATAATTATTGAATAAAAATTTATATGTGGCTATTTTATTAAGTTTTTTGTTTAGAATTTTATTAGTCAAATTAGGAGAGTAACCATTGTTTGTGGCAATTTGTTTTATTATGGACAGCTCAGTAAGAAAATTAATATCAGACAATGGAACGTTAACAAGTCGGTGTATCATGGAATGGAAGGCTGAATGTTTATGTGAGATCGGGTGGTTGGACGTGTTGTGGATTATTGTGTCAGTATATGTAGGTTTGCGATACATATTCAAAATACAGTCCTATTTTGAATATGTTCCCTTTCACCCTATCACCTGTTTCTTTCGCACCCCCCACTATTTACCCCCATTTGGACACTTAACACTGAAGTATGATTGTTTGTAATTTTTGTAAAGTTCAATTAGTATTGGGTATACCCTGATGAAGGAACGTCGTTTCCGAAACCGGTTGGTTTTACCAAATAAATTTTAGTGGTGTAAACTAAGTTAACTAGTTTAATTATATTTGCTTTATATTTTATAAAAATCAAAAATTGTACTTAATTTACTACGCCATAAACATCTGTGAATCTTTGCAATTGGTTTATGCAATATGCACTGAGCTCTAACCTTATAATGATGGAAACTGTTATGATTCCTTAATTAAATAAATAAATAAGATACGCTAGATGGATAAAGATCAATGAAGATGAAGTGTTTGTACATTGTTTTGAAATTTGGGAAAATACAATAGAATTACAATGTGAATCGAAGATGGTATCCTTTTGTTGAAAACAAATGCCATTGTCAGATGCACTGACCGCGAGTTTATGTAACTATTGTGCGCTTGGAAAATACATCGTAGCAATGATATTAACCTCAAATTATTTATGCAAATGGTCACAATCAGAATATGTTTTCAGTATTTAAGTGATTACACTATGCTAGAATGATTTTTTTATTACTTTATTGACACTTATTAAAACTATTATTCAACTGTAAAATTTTTGAAAAAAATGGCCGCATCATGTCTATTTTCGTGGAGCTTTTCCTCTGCGACTGATACACAACTTTTCCTGGTGCACGTTTGTTCGAGATATAAAAAAGATAATGTACTTCTTTAGAAATTAAATATTGTATGTGTAAAAATATTATCATCTCTGTCTAAAAGAATACCCAATTTATAACATCATTTTATTCGTATTCCCACAAGGTTCTCGCTAAGTGTTACTTACCGAATAAATGGTAAATGGACATGAAACATTTGAGATGTGAATTAAATTTCCACAACATGAAAACTCTGGAACATCGAAGTTGCACGTGCTGATCTAACAGTATTATTTAAACTACTGCAAGAATATCTCCACTGTCCCAGTCAACTGGACCTAATGTCCTTTCATGTTCTCTGTAGGCGAGCCCTACAGAACGTGCTCTTCTGTGTTTCGAGAAATAGAACATTTCGCACATGCAAGGCATTCAATGATAATTGCATCGATATTGATATACTCAATTTTGGTCTTATTGCATTGAAAAGAATGCTATAGATTATATCTACTTATCATTATTATTATACCACTAAACAACTATTTCACCACAGCATTACTCGACTTATGGATTGAAAGCATCATCACTAAATTGACTTTGGCTAATTCTTCACTGCATCTTATCTTCTCTTCCTCCACCTCTACTTTGACTCCTGCCTCCTCACCTTTATACCCCCATACCTTTTCCTGTGTTACCATCAACACTAATTTATTTAACTCATTTCTACATGTATTACTCTAATTTACTTTACTTTAATTTATTTTTCTTTATGTTCTTCTAATAACGCAACCATGAAATTAGATATTTAAATTGAGTCTCAATGAATGGAAAGGCTACTTACCTCAGAACAGGATTTTATGTACCTAGCAAGGTAGGTAGCGATAAATGCCTACACACAAAAAATTACACATTGTATTTGTTGCTATCTTACTCTTAAACTCTGCAAATATTCTTACCTTTAATGATGTTTTGATGCAAGCCGTTATAAAAGTTATTCAGCTAATTAATGCCGATTTATCTGCGCTGAAACTGAAAAACTGATAACTGAAATTCCCATTATTATATTTTTGTATTGTTTTTTGCATACTGTAATATCATTCCTTTAGAGGTATAACTGACTGAGTGATATTGGAGTTGTTTTGAGGTAATGAGGTTTAAACATTTTTTTTTTTCCAGAAAATTCTTTTTTGAGAACGAAAACGAGAAGAAAAGGAAAATTTTCCCGAAAATTTCGAAAATAATTTTTTTTTTCCGAAAATTTTTTCCGAATTTTTTTTTTTTTTTATAAAATAAATAAATACTTATTCCTTAGGAACCTAAATGTAAAATTTCCGTCGTTTTTGACGGGTTACAGATAGTAATATAATAAGAATAAATTACAATAAGAGTCAATAAAACAAAGACCAAGAATTAGATAGCCACGTATAATTGTTATATATACGATTAACCACAACAGCAACACCCACAAAATCACATCAGCCGTAATGATGGATCCTGAAATGGGATCCCATGCGTCGGCCAGAAAGTTCACAGACACAATTCTTAAAAATCGATGTAACATACTAATTTATGCAGGCGTAAATTTTGTACGAGAAGGGGCGCTCAAGTGGGCATGACACTGACTTCTCATAATGAGGGTTCCGGTTTCGATTCCGGCCGAGGTCATAAATAATCTTTTACAAGCTTTGGTGTTTTTGTGAGGTGTTCAGCTTCAGACATTGGGTCTCATGGCTTGGTAAAATAATAAATTTTGTCAATTGTCAATATTTTAAAATCATTGTAATAGAAATAATAGCATGTATTTAATAATTTACATTTTATAACATCTATTTAATTATTTATTTAATAATAATTTTGAATCTTTGGGTCAAGAAATAAGTAAATGTTTGAAACAAACTGATCTCTGCCAAATTTAAAAAAATACTCGTACGTCAAAATTTACGAACTGTACAATGTTGTATAATAGGTATAAAGACATGATTGTTTTGATACTGCAAATCAATGAAGGCAAGGAAAGAGAATGAAAATAAAACAGTCGTACATTTTGTGCCGCATTCATATTTCGTTTCATATAAATTCATTTTTCTAAAGGAAACGGGGGAATGTACATTGAAAGACTCAATTTTCAGCCAATTTATTTTCTTTAAAATATTTGAGGTCGCGAGTAATCTCGCTCTTATTTACTTCAAATTGCTGAGCGAATTTGTACGATAAATTGGACGGTTTACCAGCGGTATGTCATTTCCATTCCTCAGTTGAAAAAGTGACTGGTTGATAAATAACTGGTTGACTATAATTTCTGTTTTATTTTCGTACTACGCTTATTTTGCAACACAGCTTTCCTTGGATTATTGAAAAACAAAATACCATTAACCTACTTAATGTTGAACAGTTTGTGTATCCCGTACAATAATAAATCAGCTGACTATGTAGAATTGGTACTCTCATAAAATTGTGCTGAAAAATGGTGTTGGGAAATAAATTTTTTTTTACTGAAGTATAAAAAATCAAAGAGACGAAGCTATTTATTTGGGAAACGTGGAGTACAAATAAAGGATAAATAAAGTAAAGAAGTCTTGATAGGATGGCCCAGGGCTGATGACCTGTATGAACTGGCTTAAGTTATCATTTTACATAATGCAACGTTCACCAACTCCAAGAACATCCACACATTATCAATTTTTTAAAGCTTTATATGTGTTCTAAATCAATAATACCTATATATTCTTACAATAATTAACTAGCTGTAACCCATAAAAAACCATGGTGTTTTTACAAGTCGGTTACTAAAGAATAAGTATTTATATGAATAAAAGAAAAGAAAGGAAAAAAGAAAAGAAAAAAAAAGAAAAAAAAATTACTGTAAAAAGTTACGGATTTTACACGAAGTAACGACTGACGGGCGGAAAGAGAAACAATAAAATTATTATAATTAAGATGTCGATTTGCGGTGTTTCTGGAATCTATTGGATTATTCAAAATTTTTTAGTAATTTCCAATTTTCTTTAAAGTAAAAGCAATTCGTTCTGCTTCTACCATCTCGTGACAATAATATGTAATTTCATTTTTTTTCCAAAATATATTAAATATATGTTAATTAAGGTGCAACTCATGCTTCAATGATTAAGACCCGTCTAGTGATCCAGTCGGTGGTGCGAGCCTCATTTCAGGAGACCAGCAGGGGAATTTTTAGAAAAAAATGTGTAGTTTAGTTTGAATATTATATTAAGCATATTGCTACTATATTATAATAGCAGTATAATATTGATTACTCGTATTCCGTGAACGAATCTCTATTGTTTTTAAATATATGGACTGCACGCGCCTACATACTTCTTACAATGTTCAAAAGGGTTATCTGTGAAAATAAATTTAAATACATGTATTTAAATTTGAATAAAAAAACCGCATAAAGAGTACTGTAGCTACATCAAAATTATAAATAAGCGCATCAAAGACAAAAGGCACTAAAAAAAGTGATGATATTTCAATAAACAGTGGTTTTATGCAAATTGTACGGAATTTCATGAATATATGAAGTGAAGTGTTTTATTGTCATATATCAAAATAAAAATTGCACCGCGTATACGTTGTAAAAAATATTTTTCATAATGTTCGTTAAAGCAAAGGTATGTACTAAACACCGCGGAGCGCGTACAGACGCGTTAAGCGTTTAATTCAACTTTTTAGTTTCACTAATACGATTCATGGCCAGCTATCTTGGTTATATCTAAGTTCTTTATGGTATTGCTTACAAATATATGTGCAAAATTTAAATTATTTGTGCGCCAGCTTGAAGATTAATACTAAATATTTTAAATGTATTGTAGTGTATGCCTGCTGCCATCTGTGGATGGTCAATAAACACATGTCAAAGCCGAGTCGTGCACCACCGGGCAACCGCAATGCGCTGGCCGCATTTTGCCACCGCAAATTCCCAGGCAGTTCACATTCTCAGCGGCATTTATTATTCACTCTATTTCCACCGTCTACATATATTCAATTTATTGTGAACACGATAGATATAAAAATAAAATTTTTTTATGGTTACATTTATTGGTATTAATAAATTCTACTACACGGCAAGGCGGTTGGTAAACGAGTGGAAAGCTCGCCCGTAGCGTACGCGCTGTTACCGCGCTAAAGCAGTAAGCAAATAAGTACGTCACATAAACGTTTATAACTTTATTTTAAATCATAAATTTGAATTTATATTTAACGTTATTTTATGTTTAATTTAAATTTAACGTAAGTCATTATTTAACAAACTGGAACCAAAGTCAGCAATATACACACATAATAGTAAAGCGACTTGGCGGCCGAATACCATTAAATGATCAAAGTTTTTTTGTGAAACTTTTTGGAAATTCATTTTTAGTATGTTAAATATGAATTGAATGGAAGATCACTATTTTTTTCCACTATATATTTTAATTAAATGTTTATCCACTATATATTTTATTTAAACATTTAAATAAAATATATAGCAGAATAAAACAGTGTTTTTCAATTCAATTCATATTGAACATAATAAATACCATTCTCAACTCATTCATCTAATGTCATATATTTTATTTCCTTATTCTAGTCTATTACAACTATAAAATACACCATTTATTTCCAAAAAGAGTTCAACTTTTGTGTTTGTTTGCTTGTAACTAATACATATCACGAAACATACACCTAAATAACTCTAGTGTATTAAATTAATATTTGTTTGACAGAAATTGTACGTACATAGACAAATAGTGTTTAGGACTTCTATTATCAGAGTAAAAAAAGTAAATGAAAAACGGTAGACAGAGAAATGTTTTTTAAAGTAGTAAATTTTCTTCTGAAACCCTAAATTAATTTAATTGTATATTCCAAACACGGAGAAGTCGAGGTTCTGGAATATTTAAAGTAATTTTATGTGTACAAATTAAGTTTAACCTGTCTCAACTGTCAGCCCTGAGTCGACCTGACAAGCGACTAAGGCTACGTGCTCGGACGAGCCAAGCTATTAAAACCTCCGGTGATTCAGCACTATGCGGAGAGGTATTGACCAACAAGTCATCTAATTCTAATGGTCATTATAAAACAGAATGCTAAGCGTTCTTAAGGGTTAACGAAATGCGGCAACTTCAATTCCAACAACTTTGTCTGTTAATCGATGTGCTCATTACCGAATATTACGGTCTTTTAATCCGCTTTGTCAGTGAAAACGGCTTGCTTTGGCTTCTTCTTGGGTTATATTTAGTGCAAAGGAAAGCGAGGCTCTCATCATACTTTGATGAATAATTAAAGTTAAAAAAAATTGTCACTTCTTGTGTTTAATAATATTTGCTGAATCATACGCACGTGCGAACAAAAAATACTTACAAATGCATTTTGTGATTTCACGTCTGAACAATTGCAATGCCTTTTATGCAGGCCAGCATAAAAATCAGTTTCATAAACCGCAGATGGTTTTTGATGCTGTTGCCTAATTGGATTTCGATGCTAATTAAACATGCTATCACACCATTCCTCAAAGAGTTACATTGCTACTACATGACTGCAAGCTATTTCTGATGATGTGTAAGACCTTCAACAATTTGGCACTACTACAACAGTACTACATAGAGATACTACATATAACAGTTATGTCGGAATAAGAGTTACATTAGTGTGATGTAGACCTGCAGATGTTACGATCTGTAAGGCCACATTTAAGAGGCGCAAACACTTTACTTGAGCTCAAGAGCTGCCTAATATGAACGTGAAGCTAGTGTGACAGGCCCAAACACGTAGAATAGGAAATTTTCTGACGTACGCATTTTTCATAGAGTTAAAGGTGAACTGAGCCTTTGAGATAAACTAAATTATTTAATGGTGTTATTCAGATGAAAAAGATTATTATTTTACTTGTATCTTTTACTTGATCAGTCCATTTTATTGGAGATCAATATACTGCCACCTGTCCAGGTACATTAAAAAAATTTTCAAGGTCTTCTCACATCCTCGACCAGCAACATTCTCAAAGAAAGAATGAAGTATTTTATTGCATGTCATGGGAAACCTTTCTTGAGTAGAAAGGTTTTCCATGACATGCAATAAAATTGAAAGGATTTCTCGATGAATAGAGACATTCGTTTGTCTCGCAGTCCTTGATAAACGAAGCGTATGACGCCAACTATGAGTCGAGCATGTTACATTTTTAAAATATCAGTTATGGTTCAACTACATATTGATCTGTTCCGGACGCTGATGTCTGGCAATACTAACCGTCAAATATTAAGCACAATGGCACACGACCTACGGAAGATGCAAATGATGAAGCACCATTCCATTCACTCGTACCGGATAAATCGCACGTATTTGTTTTTCAGTTTCTATTTTTCCCTTGTTCGCGTATATCAAACTTGTAATGTTATGTTTGCTAATTAAAAAGTGAATAATTAATAAATCACTTTTATTAAAGAATATATCGTTATATATCGGCATAGATAATCATGGACAAGAAGCAAATATAATCATAGAGAAAACATAGAGGAGCGAGCGTGTTGTCCTGCTACTGGATGTCCTGCCTGCTATATTGCAAGGACTGATATATAATATACACAGTTACATTATTTAACAACTAAAGACACAAACATTTTTTTTTTCTATATCATTTTTGGTAAAGTATTTTTTTCACATATTCTCTTTCACTTTTACCTGATAATTGTACCTGGAATTAAAATTTTGGTAACCGCTAAGACGCTTGTGTGGAAAATCTTTGATCGATAGAGTGAGGAATGAACAAATTAGAAGTAAATGCAATGCTGGCTGCAGTGTGGTAGATAGAATAAAGAAAGGAGTGCTGAGATGGTTTGGTCATGTGGAACGTATGAATGAGGAAATATATGAGGCGAGTGTTGAAAGCAACAGGAATGGAGGGCGTTCGCGAAAGACCTGGCATGATCAGGTACTACAAGTATTTGAGGATGGCCCTGTTAAAAGCCGCAACAACCGTAGAACGTGTATGAGAAGATGTATGAATGTGGCCGAAGCAAAAGTGGCGTGCCAGGATAGAAGAGTGTGGCGTTCAATCCTCTCTTCCTACCCCTGCGGGGAAACGGCGTGATAGTTAGTTAATTAAAATTTTATGTACAAAGTATTTTGACCACAGTTTACTACCTTTTCTGAAATCTTTTTGAGTTTCATTTTATATAGTTTTATTGTTGTATTTGGTGTTGTGTTTGTTGTTGTATTGTTGTATTTGTATTGTTGTATTACTTTGTATTTGTAAAATATCATCATTTTTTTACTCTTAAAACCAAACTCTCTGACTTCACCCTAAACCTTCTTCCACGGACCCGCAACATAATTAATTGCCCTAAATCTCACAATATAATTGATCAAAAATCAATGGAAAAAGCATTTGGAATTTGATTTATTTAGTAATTTTCTCTCTTATTTCATTTTTTTCTTGCTAGACGATACCTTTTTTGCAGATTCCTGGATTTCAGCACATTGTACCTTACCAGTGTAGTACACAGACTTTGATTGATTAGACTACTCTGTAATATTATACATAATAATTATGTATAATATTACTAGAACAGTCTAATTAATCCAAGTCTGATTACTAATAACAATGTATTAAAACATCTACGCCAGGTGTTATTGTCGTTAATCGAACATACATAATATTAAACCTTCTGTCTTAGATAATATTGATGTACCTTAAATCATTGCCTCAAATATATTCAACCTTTCAGAAAAAATAAATTAATACCAGTCACGTGGCAAAACAAGGTGAGGTTTCTTCTGCTGGTGGGATGATGCCAATATACAGAAACGAAAAATATACAGAATTTTTGAACGCAATTCAGGAATTTGGTTGGAAAATCAAAATCAAAGTACGTCAAGTACTTGAACAGAAAATAATTTAAAGAGTAAAATAATGTTTCAAATTCAATACTAAAAGTTACATCAACATAAACAATTTTAAAAGTTCAAAGTTCAACACAAACACTCGTGAAATTCCCAGATCCGAAAATAGAAGTTTATAAATAAAATTGATTTTTCAAAATAACTTGAAGATACTCAAATGAAACATTAAACAATATCAGCGAAGCTAATCAAATCAAGGCATATAAAATTTCAATAGCCTCTCGATTGAAATTAAGACGATAAATAAGATTAAACAATTACAAACGAAATTAAATAACACTTAAAAAAATACAATAAGACAAATATTATTAAAAATTTATTCTCCAAGCACAGTTTGATTATATTTACAGGATGTCCCGTTAGTTAGTTGGAAGCTAAAAAACAGGGGGGTCTTTTTACTCAATTTTGAACCAAAAATATTTGACATTTCACTCAAAGTGTAAAGAATATTTTACTATATTAAATATTATTTTTCCATATCATAATTTTCTATCCAATATTTTAAGAGGACAACACTCTACGAGATGTTATATCTCAGTAGAATAAACAGTAAAAAATAAAATTCATATATAATGCAACATTAAATAACAAAAATATCTATATATCGAATCAAATGGTCAATTGATGATATAGGTTTGAGGATTCCTAGTCATGTTGTGTCGGGAACAAAGGCTTAATGCAAATGATTCAATGATTTTAATTTAGATGGCTCTTTTAACTTATATATAATATCTACTATTTTAAATTGAAAAATAATTCATACAGGCAGTAATATCAAAAAAAAATTAATGCAGTTATCGAGGATTATTTATTTAAATCGTACTGAATTCGAGATTTAATAAAAAATATAGTCTATAGATTTATAGGAAGCGTGATTTTGGAAGAGGTAGATACATAAAATCTAAAATTCAGTATATTCTAAATATCTAAATCAATTATCATCGGTGGTCGCATTCAATTTTTTTTAAATTTTTGGTTATTGCTGGCGTTGTTTTTATACCCCACATATTCCAGTACATTATGGAATGCACTACCATACACTCTGGAATGAGCTAGAACATTCGAAACGTCTGGAGTGGTCTGGAAATAGCGGGAACAAGCTACAAACGTCTGTAATGTTCGGAAATACAGTGTGTTTACTATAAAAGTAACGCCGCCTCGCAGCCATAGTTTAGTTTTACTTTGACGTTTCTTCCAGAGCGAGATTAGCGACAAGCCGTAAAATCAGTGTAACCCACGCGTGTGATAACAGTGATGCGCAGATTTATAAATCAAAATACTTAGGTATGTGCTGTATTTGGAACAGAAATTTCTCGAAAGTGTTACCCACCGATATTAAACAATTTATAGATGAGTGATATTTAAATAATAGTGTATTATTTTAATCATTTTAAAAGACTTTTTACATTGAATAGTTAAATAACCGTTATTTAAAAATCGCTAATTAATTTTCAGTGTATTCATTCGTCTCCCAAAGCCACGAATCTTGACGATATATTTTTGTTTTTTGTTAGAAAAATATCTGGAGTAATTTGATGTATATGCTGTTTCAACTTCTGAACTCATTGCAAATTCCTACATCTTTCAAAGTCATTCTGACGCCGTAGAACATATTACTTTGTAGAAAATTCTGGTATTGTTAACTGTTCGGATGGAAACATCATTAGTTCTAAAACTGCAGTAGTCATTAGTAAAACATGCAGACAAAATACTGCATAGAAATAAATAACAACCGTATAATATACATGTTCAAGTGTTTAAAGAGTTAACTTTGTAGATCTCTGTAATTATATAGATTTTTAAAAATATTTTATGATAGAGAAAATAATGCAGATATTAGTAATGAATATAAAGCTGATGTTAGCATAATTAATAGAATAAAAAAATGGTCTCTCAGATGGTTTGGGCATATTGAGCGAATAAATGAGGAAATAATGGTAAGAAAGATATATAATGCAAGTGTTGATGGCGCCAGAAAGAGAGGGCGACCGCGGAAGACGCGGCGTGACCAGATTAACCAGATACTCGAAGATGGTCCCGTTAGAAGCCTCAACAACCGGCGAGCTTGCATGCGAAGATGTATGAATGTGGATAAGGTGAGAGTTGTACATCAGGACAGAATAATGTGGCACTCTAACCTTTCTGCCTACCCCCACGGGGAAACGGCGTGATGGCAAGTAAGTAAGTAATAAAACAGTATAACCGATATATATTCACGAATTTTTTCGTACATACAATACGCAGTAAGTACCATTACGATTAAATAAAAATTAAATAAGAGGAACAACTAAATTTTGTAAATTGTAGCGTATTTGAGGGACGTCTGTCAGATGAATGAGAGTGACAGACGGCATGGAAAAACGAGAGAGATACTGGTATAAAGCGTGTCATTTTGTGCTTGCCAAAAGCGTGCCAAAAGAGAGGTGCCATTTTGATGGCTCTCTTATTCCATAGCCACCGCGACGTGAACAGTACTCTTATTGTATTAGAACCTAAAGATTTTCATTAGTATTAATTGTAAACCAATAAATATCTGGTAGCCACGACAACGAGTTTCATCAGAATACCGAACATTAAGGTTTTTTTACCACACACGGCAAAGAACATGGAAATATATATATTTTTTAAATACTGTGCGAGTTAGCTAATTCGCATGGATACATACACAAAAAGTAATAATCATTAATAAAATAAATATTAAAAAAAGATTTGGTAGTCTTAATCAAAATACTAACAAATCAAAGAATGTTTCGTAGCTGTCTGTGAGTCTGTAAGTGAGTAATTAGGCCTCGTGACGTGATTTTGTATAAAAAATAAAAATTATCATACTACTTTTATAAATAGGTAGGTCTATTTTCTCGTATGTCCCTATGTCAAGGGACCTATTTTTATCTCGTAAGAAATATGATTAAATACCCACATATAACCGTAGAAATCTTTGACCGTAATATCATAATAACATCGTAAATAAGCGCAACCAATGTAAATGTAGAAAAATTAAAGTAAATAATAAATGGGTGCAAAAAAGAAAATATAGTTTTTTCGTAAAATTGAGTGTGTTTCTTTTGGTTTCGGTCAATCTTTTAAGGGGTTGAAGCATTTACTATTTTCTTTGAAGATTACCTTCTGACGTATCAATAATTCATGTCTAAAAAAGAGATATATGGCTACTCCAATATTTTTTCCTGGAAGTATATTAGCAGAAGATGGTAAGGATGATTTCGGTAAAGATAAAGATGGAATTGTCGAATTTATTTTTCACGCGGGCTTTTTTGATCTCAGTTAACCTGTCATGTATTATTTTATTTCACAATTATCATGCATGTGGCACCTAGGGGGTTAATTTATACGCTTAAAACTTTTAATGTCAATATTTGAGAACATGTGATATCATAATAAAGTTTAATTTTTGAAAATGACCCCTTAACATTTTTTTTTAAGAATTCAAATAACTTGAAGCGAAATTTTCTATTGGTAAAAGAAAGTAATTAGAATAAGATTTTTTACGTTTGATAAAGAGTACAGTGAGTGAGATAAAAGATCGAAATAGAATCAATGCTACGGAAATGCGGTCACTTAGACGTATGTGAAAAAAAAGTACTATAGAGTGGGAAGGAACGACTTGGAAGTGAATGTAATGCTGGCTACTGCGCAATGTTAAAAATAAAACAAGGATCGCAAAGATGGTTTGGTCACGTGGAACGGATGAGCGAGAAAATGAAGGCAAAGAAAATTTATGAGGTTAGTATTGAAGTAATGGGCATCCGCGAAACACATGGCATAACAAGATAAATAAAATTTTATAGGATGGCACTGTTGAGCGTGGCGTAATTTCTTCTTTGCCTGCCCTTTTGGGAAATGGCGTGATGGTAAGTTAGTAAGAGTGCGGTTTTAAAGAAATCCGAGTTGTGAAAAATAAAGGTGCCCTAACTGATCTTTCATGCCATGAATATATCGGTGAAAACATGTTTTACAGTATTCATTCTCTAAACAAACTGAACTTAAGAACTTCCTGTTAAATAATTATTACGCAATTACAAACAGAACTAAATTCACTTTTAAATAACAAGTACGCAAACACTAAGTTTTCCCTTGCTCGATGCTTCGCCTGGTTGTCTGGACGAAATCTTAAAATCAAAATTTCACCCGCTTCCTAACGTCCAATCGAGCTGAAATTTTGCACATAGACGTATTCTTGATGACAATACATGAATCAATACAAATTCACCAATAAATTAATACATCCATTGTGGTGTATTTCCATCAAGGAATGTGGGTTTTGTTAAATAATATTACACGCGACGTAACTTTGCCACGTACGTGCGAGCTTGGGGGGGATATGGTCGGGAAATGGGGTAAGGAATAGGAACTTAAGGTGGAATGACGAGACGAGAAATGGACTGTATTGGTCGAGAAAGGAAGGGACGTTTGGACTCACGTTTGTCTCTTGGCGTCCTTCCAGATGTCACCTCACCGAACTTGGCGCACTCGGTTGGCCACCATCACCCTTTAATCTCGTTTTCCGGCGGTGACGAGACGAAAGAATGTTTATAGGATGCACAAATAAACACAAGACGAAAGTTTACAGTGCATGAGGCGAGAAGGTCTGTCCTGTGGCACTTTAACAACGAGATAGCGAGACTTGTCGAAACGAAAGGTAAACTGGTACTATGGAAGGTGGGATAAATTTCGATAGAGACACATCAGTGTTGCCACATAAGAAAAAAAAAATTGTAAAAATCAATTTCCGTGCCAACGTGACGTCACGAATAAATGAAGACCCCATGACAAGAAGTTGTTAACTAACATTTTTGTCAAAAATGAGTTAATAAGCCGTCTAAACTAAATATTGTACGCTCTTTCCATTGGAAATAAGTTCAGAACTTAAAAATAATTAGAACATGTTCAAATCATAAGGATGAACATGTTAACTACACTTTTTCATAATAATCAAATCAGTTACTAATGGGAAAACATGTTATCTTCAATAATAACATATTCACGTCATCATTCTGAAATTAGCACGCCTTTTAATTTGATTGGAATATTTATGGTTAGTAAAATATTACTCTGGCAGTACTGTCATATATTTGTTTTTATTTGAAGACTATTATAATATATACTTACATATTATTTTTCAATAATTTTAAATGGTACATACCATGTTTTGTATTAATAATTAATACGCCAGGTATTTTGTATTGACGTTCGTGTTTTACTAATTTTAAAAAGGTATTATTCTATTAAAAATGAGTTTCATAGGCGAAAAATGGTTGTTAACTACATTTTATTAGGGAAAATTAGTATATTTTTATATTTTGTGCGTAAATTAGTTTTTTTTACTTTGTGTATTTTAGTGACATAAATCAATAAGAATTAGTCTTGAATTAGCAATAAAGCAAATTTTTCAAAGGCAAAATGCAAATGTCTAATTATCTCAAAATGACTTGAATGGTAGTTAACAACTTCTTGCCTCAAATATTAACAGGAGTTTTCGACGCTGTTCTGTTGTGCTGTATGGTGGTAATAGTGTTGGTCCGCAACGATACGTGTTGCGGACCGGCACTAGCTACCGTGACCTTGACCTTGATACTCATATGTAGACGGAAAGGATTAGAGAGCACGCCCACACGCTCTGCCTATTTTATACCGACCCTCCCTCTTCCTGTGTCAGGGTAGTCTGCCTCAAAATACCACATCCATCATAATTAATGAATCAAAGTTATATTTGGAAAATTAGTTAATGAGCTCACCAAAAGATGGCGCTAGTTTCCTACAGAAGTGATTATATACGTGAGTTAATATTAAGACAAAAAGTGGAAAAATTATGTTACATAATTAAAAAAAAAACTGCGCTTATATTTAAATGTGTACTTGAAAGTAAAAAAAAAAAATTTGGCACAAAAATGTTTGCCCTACTCTCCAATTATAAACGTGGGAGTTTTACCTTCATCAATAACTGAATTCTGTAATCTATATCAATGTCGTAAGTGCCCACTACTTATTACTTACTTTGTTCTTTTTGTATTCTTTTATATTAAAAAAAAATTATAAAGATAAAAATAGAATTTTTCAGCGATAGCTGATTTGATAGCTGACAACTGATTTGTGCTCACTTTTTTTTTCAATAGAGATGCGAACACGGAATACGTGTCACATCAATATTCTTACTATTTTCAAACTAAGCTAAACGCATGTGCTATGAAAAGGACTAACTTGCTGGTCTAGAGTTTGGTTCAAACCCGCGATCTTTGGTTCACGAGGCACGAGTCCTAACCACAAGACCATTAAGCTACTACTTTGGTTTGACATTTCACCATGAATAGACTTATGCCAAAATAACGCTTGAAAAAAGTGAAAAGTTATTACGAAAATCGTAGTAGGTACCTTTTTAACATTTAATAACTAATCGCATAAAATTATCTTTTCAATAAAGTCAATACCATGAACATTGTCACGATTTTTATGTTTTTTATTTCATTTTAAATTTCTATAGAGACACTGGCTTTACATATCGAGGGTTCCGGGTTAGATTTCCGCTGAATTCACATTAAAAATATGCGATTGAGTCAGGCTTGAGTGTTTTTGTGATTCGATACGATTTTGTTATTGGGCTCCTTGGCCTATTAAAGCGTTAGAATAATAATAATAAAATATAGAATAAAAACAACCAATATAAATAATTTATTATACAGATCCGGAAAATCCAACAGAATAAAGTTATTATGGTTTAAGGGAGTACCTATTTTTGTTGTATTTATCTTCATGATGCTTCAGTTATTTTCATCTAGAAATTCTCCATTATATTCATGTAAATAAATAAATCCCATTCATATCCTTCTGCATTGTGTGTTTCAAATAGTTGAATATAGTCCTTAACCCTAGAAGCCTAATCTACGCCTGCGAGGCGTACACGAAATCGAAAATTTTCTATCTCTTTTTAACGGGTGAAGTTAGCGCCTCATGCTGTTTAACCAACTCATTAGCCCACAGGAGCTTGCCGGTGGTGCCTGTGTCGGTAAGGTAAGTTCCGCCATTTTTTACTTATTGACGTACAACACGCCTGCGAGACGTATGTTTAGGCTTTGTGTAACTTTGGACTAAGGTTGTGTGATTTTACTTTCGTTAGTTTTTTGTACATTTTATGTTTATTTCGGTATTGTTTCAGATATAAATATATCGCGGTTTAATAGATTACACAGTGACGATATTTCGGCAATCTTTCTCTAGGAGAATCAGCTTCTGAAGACGAGGACTACCAGTTTGTGGACGACGTTGAAAGCGAAGATGAAAATAATTATGTTACTGAAGAGGTTTTCCCTTTACAAGAATGCTGAATGTGTAATCAACTTCAGGCAGGAGAACCTGAGCCCAAAAAACGTAAATAACGCGCTTTTTGCTCTTACAAAAAAAGAAAATATCAAAATTAGTGTGCTTTAAGTGCAAAAAGTCAGTATGTTGCGAACACAAAGTTGATGTCTATGTGGATTGCGCTTAAATTATAGCTAGTCATTAAAAATCTGATTACTTTTAATGTATGTCCTAAGAATAAGTAATTAATGCTAAAAATATATTAAATTGTTTTAAAAAAATATATGTTTCAGTTGATTTCTGAGAAGTTGACTTTTTTAGTGTGAATATAAGCGTATTTTTTTATTTTGTTGTAAAAATAACTGTGATTATAGTTTTCATTGATAAATCTGTGTTTAATTATTAATTGATATCCCAACCTCAAACTTCCTTCGAAAAATATGACATAAATATATATATTTTAGCCCACAGGTTGTCATTTATATATGTACGCCTCTGAGACGTATGTTAAGGCTTTATGTACCTCCAAGATAGATTAGGCTTCTAGGGTTAATGTATTGATGTCTATTTTTCTTGCCATAATCATCAAAAACTAATCTGACCAACTGGGGATTACTAGCTTTATATCGCATTTGTTGGCAAGTTTATCAAAAATATCTCTATCCCGCTGAAGCAAGAGAAAAAGTTAACAAGATTGATAACATGGATTAATAGTGATCAATTTAATCCTAATTGCGAAAGTAGAAATCCTATTTATGGAAGAGCAGGGCTCGGGAGGCAACTGAGACATGTTGCGGTGAGCAATTTCAGTTAAAAAGTAATAAAAACTGCCATTAAAGGAGCGAAAAAGCCTCCAATATTTCTTGTTGCAACTTCGGGACTTGGGACCACTCCTGGTGCTTTGACAAATCACCCGTATATATCATTCCCTCTATTCCTTCAGGCGAGGAAGTGGAGCATGAGAGAGAATATAAGGAGCGCGTGTTTATCATCCGTGTTGCCTTCTAAAGTTCTGCTACAAGTATGAACGCATAACTGGATGAATATAACGTACCTACTGAAAATAAATAAAGGCTTGTAAAATATTTCAATGAAATATAAGAACACATTACAGTATGTTATATTTTTCAAATGAATTTTTTAGTTTAATAGTAGGCACTCTATTTATGAGGCTGAGCGCCGATAAACCCATAATTGTGGTGATAGGCAGAAGCGGAGATTAATGTAACACAACGTGCCAGAACAGTAGTCTTAAACAGGTGAATAGTTTCAAATACCTCGGTATAATAACATCCTAGGATGGAAAGCAAGAAAGTGAATTAGATAGGAGAATAGAAGCCGCAAGCCAGGCAGCAATCAATATCCTGAAAAGCAGAGCTCAGCCAGCGAAGTTGGCTGTATAAAAATCAGTTTTTAGGCCAACCCTAGTTTACGGCCACGAGCACTGGATGTAGATCGCAAGAACCCGCTCAAGGCTACAGGCCACCTAGATGGAATTTCTAGGAGGAATAGTAGGAGTTACCAGAAGGGATAGAATCAGAAATACTCAAATAAGAGAATGTCTCGAAGTAGAACCTTTATTGAAGTTAATCGAGAAATCAATGTTACGGTGGCTGGGATATATCTTGCGGAAGACGGCAGAAAGACTGCCAAAGCGGATATTCCAGGCAAGACCAGAAGGCAGAAGACCAAGGAGCTGTGCTAGAAAGAGCTGGCAGAAATCATTGTAGTACTGCTTCGAAGAGAGGTTGCAATTTTTGATATCTATTACGTAAAAATACAATAGTTTTCTTTGCCATACAAAGTGCCTACCCATACTGCATACACTAAGAACAACGTTGTTTTTATTGATGGTTTTTGTGCTTAGTTTATAGAACTCCATTAATGGAATATAAAATAGGAACACGGTAGATTCACAATTCCTAGTAGGTATCTAAAAAATCGAGTCATAAATCTTCAGCAATGATGTTAACACAGACTAAAAGAAATTAAACCATAAAAAGGTTTATTATTGATGGATTTGGCGTTTTAATTGAGGTGATAATTTATAATTATCAACTACATGACTAAAAAACATTAACTACGTTATATTTTCACTTTTCTTTTTATTATTACTTTTTTTGTTGTTGTTATTTTGTTGTTATTAAGTTATTGTTGCTATATGTTAATACGTAACATGTTAATTCTGAGGAAACCTGTGAAATGGTCTCTATACTATTTAATTTTCGTCTGTAGTTTGATATTTATTTTGTACCGTTAGTTTCCCATTAATAAATAAATATCTAATTAAGGATAAATTATAGAAGTCTCACAGAGACAAAGCTATTTATATATGATAAAAGTGGATGGAAGTCTCTTATACGATGGGTCACGGCTTAAAACGTGTATGAGCTGGCTTACGTAATCACGTAAGAACAACCACACATTATCAAATTTTTGAAAGTTGTACATATATTTTAGAATCAAGTACAATTTCATATATTGCACTGGTGTCTGCTAGAGACATCTGTTGATTTTTTTCTTATTTACAAGTTAGTATACATAGATTTCGCAGCTGATAATGTTACCTCTATATTTTATTTCTCAAAGTGGAGTTTCTCTGTGACGGATATAATTTATCCTTAATTAATTAATCATCCCTCTGGGGACGAAATCCAGTAACTGTTTCAATAATAACATACTTTCGTAAAAAAATATTATTAAAATAAATATCCACTCGATAATACTCGAGTAACGCGTGTATCAGAATCTCGAAATTCTAAAAACACAAGGCGGCCCTCGTAGCCCAGTGGGTAAGACACTGGCTTATCGTACGAGGACGAAATCGAATCCGTACCGAGGGTACCGGATTCAATTTCCGGTGAGGTTACATTTAAACTATGTGATTCACTCAAGTTTGAGTGTTTTATGGCGTAATTTGCTTTTGCCATTTAGCACTTGGCCAGTTGAAGAGTAAAAAATAATAGTTTACAAAAAACTAAGTAAAGTTAACGATCTATTTTAAAAATCACCATAAAAAAATATTCTGTAGCTTGTTGGTTTTGTGCGCAAGACACTAACAAAGTGATCCAGTGTTCGGTGGTTCGAGCACCACTTCAGGAGACCAGCAAGTTGACCCTATTTTCATAGCTCAAGCACACAAAAAAAGATATTCATATTAATTAATAATTAATGGAATTTCTGAATTTGTTAAAAAAAAAATTTAAAAATGATTTCTTTACTACACGGCATTGCATTTATATTTTTATGAAAATGCTAAAAAAATGCAGAAACGGTGAAATGAAAAACCCACAAGGTCGATGATATTTGCAGTGAGCAGTTTGCAGGTATTCGAACATAAAGTCTTACGCCTGACTTAAGTTCATCGTAATCGAAAAATGAAGGATGTAAAAGTCCCGTAGTGGGCGGGACATGTAAATGATAGAAACGTCCCGTAACAGTATCAAGATCGAGAGGAAAACCAAGATTTGCAACTCGCTATGCAGTTAATGTAGTCATGGACTTCCAAGTCCCATATTCCAAGACTATTCAAGAATATCAACAATGGTATTGTTTTTAGATTTTCACTTTTATGAAATTATTTTCTTCTTTTTACTCCTTTTCTTTTAACTTGCTTGTGAAAAAACTTTGGATCGATTTTTAACCCTTTTTTCGAGATCCAATCGAGCTAAAACTTTACAGGCAGACTCGTGGTGACGATAAAAATGATTTAACAAATTTTCGTTTAAAAAAAAAAATTATAGTATATTTTTGGATTTTTCGAATTTTTTTATTACTCCTTTCGTAGCATCGCCCGACTCTATCCCAACGCGTAGGGTAAGCGCCAAACCTGTTTCATCTAGTAAATGAGAAAGGAAGTATAATAAAAACTTGTTTTTTTGGGGTTAGTTATTTTTATAGAAGCGTGTTTTTTAAATACCTAATATTAAATTTTACTTTTTAGTCTTCGTTACATTAATTCGTGTAATCAATTTGAATTGCGTCAAAGACATGATTCTTTTCCGAATGTTTTTAACCTCAAAACTCAAACTTCACTTTTATTATAATGTACAGTAAAATAACTCCTCAGCAATAAACACATTTTTTGAATAGTTAAATTGATTTTGTGAAATCAATGAAACGATTATTTTATTATATTATTAAATAAATATTAAACGACAAATTTCAGACTTTGACAGGAAGTATTGATTGAAAAATATTTATGGCTGACATACAAGTGACGCTAATTAAAAGCATGTGAAATACAAACATCGTGTTACGTAGAGCCCGAATTGAAAATTTCTCGCAAAGTGGATGGGACACTTGGTGAAAATACTGTGTTATTGTGACCCTTGAAATGTTATTACTATATGAGTGGTCAGCATAACCCGGTTATCTCAAAGGTCAATAGTACAAAACGAAACAAAGTTAACTGAAGGGCCCAAATAAAATCTCGCATTTTACATTTTCAACATGGAGTAGGCCATTTCGAAAGTTTGAAGAGGGTATTGGCAAAGTGGATTTCGAGCCGAAAAGTTTAGGGAGTAACAAAACCGATTTTGATTTAAGTTTTGCGTATATAAAACGAGCTCTCTTCGGCTGACGATGCGACATCTCCAGCGGACACAATTTATAGGAACCTCGGGAAAAAACCACTTTGATGAAAAAATATGTCATTTTCCTTTATCAGTTATAAATTTATATAACGTTATTGGGTGAAATTAACTGACAACAAAAAAAAATTTAATGAAAATTTAAAAGTAGATGTGTGAGTTAAAAAGAAAAGGCAGTAATATCCAAAAAATGTTTAATGCAGTCATCGAGGATTATTAGTTTAAGATGTACATCAAGGATTACTAATTTAAATTATAGGAAATATAGTCTATCTATAGAAAATATGATTTTGAAATGAAAAGATACGTTAAATCTAAAAATTCATTACATTTTAAATTAGTAACTCTCGGTGCCTGCATTCAAAACATTTTTTTAAATTTTTTGGCTACTGCTGTCTTTGCTTTTATAACCCATATATAACATAATGATGTCCTTCAAACAACTCGAAGACCTTAAACTGGGATTAAAAGATATAATTTTTCACAATATATGTCGTCAAACATTTTCTTCCATCTATGGATCGTCAAGCAAAGCGCGCCACAGGAGTGACGCGCTCTACTTTCGATGACGGAGAATGTCGATGCACTGGCCATATGCGCTGTCCGAAGATGACAGACGCCGTAGACTCATCTCAACCACATAATTTTTCATAATTTCAGTTTCCACTACGGAAAATCTAAACGTAGATTCTAACCATCCATTATAATTTCTTACGTAAACAATTCGATCCAGAGTATTCCTTTCTTGTTAAATATATCGTTTATGTTATTACTTGCCTTTTTATACATGATCAATCAAGGCAGATATCCCATTGCCTGAGCGAACACTGAATGGCCAATAGATTTGGAGACGTATTATAATTCCCATCTTGTTGGCTTAGTGTTAAAAATATAAATAATTCTATTTATGTATCTACCACAGAGTATCAAATTATACAGAGGTGAACTCTACCCCTTCCTTGGGCGAGGGAACTGGGATACAGTTGAAGTATGTACCCCTCGCGTATATCTAAGACATATTTTGAATTTATTTAATTAATTCCTTTAGTTAACAAAACACATTTCCTAGAAAACACCCTTTCTTTTTTTAATTTTTAAAATTTTGCTGCAAACTGAGTCTCTTCAAGTAAGATATATGCAACTTATTTAATAAGACATACATTTTTTTGAGAGTATTTAGCTGTGACTTTTTCGTTATGTTTCAAAATTTATAAGCTCGTAGTAATGTTTTTAAGCAAGTCTTATGCAATAAAACCGGTCATACAGGCACAGCGTGTAGTATATCTCCTATTGGCTCTTAACTTTGCAAAAGACTGTGTTTCAAAAACTGTATTTTTATAAAAGGAACATTGATTTCCTTTATTTCTTCTTTACGTGCCAAGTCAGTTATCACTCTGGAGTAGGCTTCTCTGTCCTGTGCTACCCGGAATATTTCTTCAATCCTATGTATTCCGGCCATTTCCTGATGATTATTCCAGAGTGTCTCAGCCATAAAATCTGCCTTTTACCCATACTCACACCGTGACGACCTTTATCTTGCCTTCCATAATGAGACATAGCAGATCACATTTATCGTTACAAAGAATGTGTTTAATTCCTTTATTTAGTTATGATAGATGGTAGAAGTCTGATAGACTGTATGAGAAACACGTATGTAAGTCTTTTATATGATGTGCCAGGGCTAACAACCTGTATCATCTGGCTTAATCACAATGCAATGTTCACCAATTCCATCGTAAGAACATCGACGCAATATCAAATATCTGAAAGTAATATATTTTTTCCAAATCTAGGAACCTTCCATATATTTGATTGGACTATGCTAGAGACTGTTGAGATCTGTTATCCTTTCTCATGAAATAGTATAGATTTCAGAGCTGGAAATGATACCTCTATATTTAACTTAATTTAATTCTTGAAATCAAAATTTCTCTTCTGAATGCGTTTTTTTCTTAATTTTCAAAATATTTGCGTGTTACTCATTGACACCAAGCAGTTGATCCTAATCATTAAATATTATTATTATTAAAAATTATTATTATTAAATATTCGTGCGAGTCGGTGCGTGTTTACCATACTCGACACAATTATTCGGCGGAGAATTTGGTTTCCGCACACTTGTATAGCCTTTTATTGTTTCTCAGTGACTACAGGGTTAGCATTCGTATACTGTTTTGGCCCCAGGGTCACGCTAAAGACATTAAATTGGCCCTATCTGGCTTGTTATTATTAACGAAGTATCGTTTATACCCCAATTTTATAAAAAAAGCACAATATATGAGACAGAATAATAAAATTACAAAAAAAAATATTCACGACCCGAATTACGGATGAAATTAAAACAGCTAAAAAAGAATTTATTTGGCGAATGGGAAGTCTTGCACCTGATAAGATAGACTTAGGAAATAGGAAACGTAAAATTACCTCGTTAACACTGTAAAAAATATTTAAAAAAATTATATTTATTATTTGTTTGGATCTACTTACATTCATTAATTACACCTACGTGTTTCGAAAAAAATCTTTCCATCGTCAGGGTGATATAAATGTCACAACAACAAAATGAATGATGTCTTTTGTTTTTTGATTTTCTAAATTATTAAAAAATATATTGGATAAAAATTATAATTGGACTTGTAGTTAAATTAAATAGATTATAAATAATATTTTGTTTACATTTACATGCTTTACTAATTTATAATGATTCTAAATTATTCCATTTCTGACCAAAATTATTTTTGTGTAAAATAGAAAGTCCTTAATTTTTATCAAAACCGTAATCATCAATTAATATAAGAAGATTAAAACAAATGATAAAATTAATTTTCTAGAATGTCAATCTACAAAGTTGTTCAACCAATTGAAAAAAAATTAGATTTTCAAAATTGAATGAAGAAAACTCCCACGTAGATTTGACAGCAAACTATGAGAGAAGAGCCTGTATATTGAAACAAAGTTATTTGAAAGATTAGCATAACTTTAAAATTTAAAAGAGGATAATGAATATTAGTTCAGTATTGGATACAAATTACTTAGAAGGATCACAGAGACCCTGAAAAAAGGGTATTGTCAGTGGCTCAGAAAATCAAAGCCATTATGCCGTCGGGATGAAAATGCGTAAAGTTCGAATCTCTTTCCCGTGGGAATACGACTTGTTGGTATATATGTTTGAATTTAAGTATCGTGTTTATTGCTACTTCAGTGAGAAAATAGCGTGAATTTGAGAGAAAAGATCGTTTGGTATAAAATGTCTTGAAATATCCTAACAAAGAATACATCTCTCGAGGTGATTGTATTGGAGTGCTTGTTAGAAAATTAGAATATATATTTTTCAATTTCTCTGTTTTGTATGTTTTACTATTGATCGATTTGGCTTTAACATTGTAGAGATTATTCATGATGATCACTAATTTGCATGAAAACCATAAACCGTGTTATCTAAGTGACTTTTATTATAATTTTGCGTTTAAAAACTCAAGTTTCGAGACTATCATAATCTCTCATCGACAGGTGAAGACAATATATATTTTGACTATATAAGACTGTTCTCTTCTTCTTCTTCAGTCTTCATCTCTCCACTGTTAGAAAAAGGCCTTGTTCCATACCCTTCAATATTTCCTTGTTGTTTACTAGTTATAGCCGAAAAAATGGCTACAACAGCGGTGATATCGTCGGCCCATCTCTTCTTCCAATGCCTCTTTTATTTTCCCAAAGTTCCTACATAAGAACTCTTGGAGTCCATGTTGTAACATCCTGCCTTGCAACATGCCCAGCTCGTTGCCATTTAAGCTTCGCTCCTCGATCCATGATATCCACTATTCTAGTTCTGCGCCTGATTTCATCATTTCTTATTCTATTTCTTGGGCCTACAAAAAACAAGGACCTCTTCATGGATCATTGCATGCATTTGAACTTTTCTACACTTTTCTTTGTAAGGGCCATCGTCTTCACTCCATATGTCATCACTGTCAGTACGCATGATTTGAAAACGTTTTTCTAAGCTGATTGGGATCCCTATATTGTCAAAAATATGTTTGATTTTACGAGTTTAGTTTAACGTTTGTTTTTGACAAAGCAGCCCAGCTCATTCCTATTGCATGTATTAGGTGTAGATAAAAATAATAAATTAACTATGTGCTGTCAAAAGGTGCTGGTGTTACTGTTGTAAGTGCAGTGATGATTTTAACTGGAATATTGAGAAGAAAGATTAGTTAATGAAAGTAATATGAAATGGTCGAAATTGCAAATTGTTGTTGTATCGTGTTACCAAGGAATGTCACTGCGTAGCTGTTAGTACAATAATCGGGAACAAAAATCTACCGCCATAATTTTAATAAAACATCTGAAAAGAAGAGGCGAAAGACTATTTAAGAAAAAGAAAAGGAAAGAAGATTATTAAAATACCAAGAAGAATCCTCATGGCAACCCCGGAAGCAAGTTGACCGGTGGGTTGCCCCAGATTAAGCTGGGAGAAACAACAAAAAAGTGTGTATAAAAACAGAATGGGTCTGGACTGGTTGATTCATGTGGAAGCAACGCAAGACAGGGGAATATGGAAGCATCTTGTCGAGTCTTTTAGCCCCTGACCTGATGAAGATGATGATGACTATCAAAAATAATAGATTATTGAATAAATACTCCCTAATATACATTTAAAAATTCAGTTAAACGGGGAATATTCCTTTCCATGAATCGAAAAAAGGTTAATGGCAAATCGCACCACGCCTCCGATATCATTAAAATATAGAATTATTTCTGTCAGACCTACGAGTACGTAATCGGGCGTATAGCGGAATTACGAAGGTGAACGATACACGGAACTTTGTAAGGAAACGTGTAAAACAAATTTATCATGAACCGCAAAGGAATTTTCGCAGGTGACAGTACTACAGAGTAGGGTTAATACTTTGTCATTTGCAGAATTTTCCACGACAAGGTTTGGAGGCTAACATAAGATTCGATCAAAAAACACGCAAATATTTCATTTTTTCAAAAATTTTTATTGGTAACGCGAGAACAGAAATGTTCTCAGGTTTTCACGGTCGTTTAAAATCTGTGTGCAGTTTTCTGGAATATTCTACCTTGCATATTCGACCTCTCTGCGCGGCGTGTCGGATTCTATTGCAGGGTCCATCATCAGTGCTGATGTGATGAGAATGTGTTGATGTTAAGATTAAGTATTGGCTTGCAATACCATACAGAGATCAGAGGGGTCAAATATATATGGCAAAATATCACAGAAAACTACACACAGAAAACTCGAAAACAATTTGGTTAATTCCACTATCATCAACGTATTCAACTCACCTATAATTAATATTTTTTTATTTTATTTTTTATTTTTTTTGGGAAACTTACAGTACAAAGACCAGTGAAGTTTCCTCGAAGCTGGTAAAAAAAACAAGTAAAAAAATGATAAAGAATATGTGATAAATAATAAATATTTCAAAGATTTAAATTATGATAGTGCATAAAATGGGAGGGGTAGGAAGAGGGAATGGGATCAATTAAAGAAGTATCAGATTTATTTCAATAATCAAAAATGAGATTACGGAGTTTCATTTTAAATAATAGCAAATTGTTAATAAAAATGTCTAGATTATTTGTAGAATTATAATAATTATAATAATTTGTAGAATTCGTTTACGTATAAACTTAAGCAAATTTAATTTTTAGGTTACATCGCATCTTTATGAACGGACCATCGGCCCAGAAACATGTTGATGATTAATTAATAAATTGTGCCTTTTAACCGAGTCCTTGAATAATTTTTCTAAATCTTCGGGAAAAGGAAAAAGTTGCAGGGAGCCATATCAGAGGAATAGGCATAGGAGGCTAAAAGTGTTGTTTTTTTTGCTAGAAATCCTATCGTTTTTCCATATGTTTTTTGTTAGTTGAGCAAACCAAAGTTCGTGTAGGTGTAACCTTTTCGACAGCCAACAAAACAGTATACTTCCATCATGACCACCAACCTAAGGCTACCTAGGACACAAGCGTATCAACATAGCTCAGCACAACACACAACAAAATGGTGACTATTGGACATATACAGGCCGCGAAATCAATTTTTTTTATCAATCCTCGTGCGTCATCGTTCATACGAGTTGAAATTTATAAACCAAGCATTTGTTCAATGGAGTTCTATAAACAACAAACTGTACGTGTCGGTTTAGTTCTCAGAGTTTTTGAAAACTATAAGAAAGTTTAATAGAAGATTAGTTTTTAATGTTCTTTATCTCTTTGATGTACAAAATTTAACAACATTAAATCTAATAACTGTTCGCAAGGGACCTTAAGAACGGCAAGTGTATAAATGTAATTATATCACATACGGGAGTTTCTAATAAAGTGGAGCAAGACGGCAGAGCACTTGCATGTGCTAAATATAATAATACGGGTTCAAAAACGATTCATGAGAATACATATTACAGTATCGTGCGGGGCAACTTTTGAAAGATAATGAAGAGTTATATTAATGAGAGAAGAATTAAGTAATAGAGAATAATAGGCTCTATATGTGCTACATAGGTTAATTAAGGGTACTTTTGAATACATTAGCAATCGATTTCTACGTGCCAAATTAACGTTTCCGGAACACTTTTTAGATAAATCGCCATGGTAGCCAACATTTTTTAGAATTTTTATAACCAGTTGTGTAATCGAGACGTGGATGTGTTTAATAGTACCATAAAACTCAAAAAAGGCCGTACCAATATACACACCTAACAGCAGGTCCTACTGTATTCCGAAACTTTTGGCTTCTACGCATTGAGCGCAACTTTTTTTGTGTGTACCTGCTGTATGACATTATTTTTAACGTTTTCTTTCATTGTCTTTTTCAAGTTTTTTTTAATTATTACTTTTTAATTTTAAGTGCATGCTTCACACATTTTGATTGCAAAGATTTGAGAAAAACATTTTTTTGCTTGTATTAAATGTATAATATATTATCAATGCCCCTGTAGGTGTTTTTTATAATAAAATAAAAAATAATAATAAAATTTAAAATGAATATGTTAATAAGTTACATTTATTTTATTTAATATTTCCTATCTTTTTTCAAACAATGATAAAATCACTGGCTAAAATCGCTGACAAATTAGGACAATCCAAATTGGTTATAATGGCTCAGTTTTGTTGTCAAAGATATCTGACTACTCAATAATACAAATTTAATTTAGTTAGGCTTATGAATATTTTTTACAAATCAATCGTGTTTGGGTCAAAGGTTTGAAAGCACAAAAGGGGGATTTGACAGAGGAATCAAAAATTTTTTTTGTTCCTTTTTATGGAGCGATATTATTTGCATTCCTACGGGTGTGTATTTTTCAAAGTAATTTTGTGTACGGTTATAATTTGTTTTAGGATCGTGTAATTACTTTTTTTAACATGAATACCCATTAATGCTGCTCTGTAAACTACTTTTACCATCGCTATAAATTAATATCGTCAACATAAAAAAATATTTCCCTAGCAAATTTGCATATCATCATCACCACCATCATCAGATATCGCAGATCATCTATATATGTCATCATCTATAATCTAAGTTAGGTATCTTCTTTATTTCTATAGAGAGGCTATTAATTTTTTTTGCTAAATATATATAATTTTGCCGGTATCATTTGGTGTTGCATTTTGGAATGATGAGATAAGTATATGCTTATTTCAAGTTTTGCATAAATATTTAATTGGATTAATTGGGTAATTTTTGTAAACTTGTTCTTATATCTGAACTGGAAATCTTGCGAAGAGTGTTTGTGTTGAAATAGTTATTAATATTATTTTTATAATCGTTCTTTGTCTTAATTTTAATGATTTTATTATGTTGCCATTTTATAGATCTACGTAACTTCATTAATATTGGACCTAGAGAAAAAAGTAAAAAAAATAAAATTTCACGAATGAAATCAGTCCGATTCAAGCGGTTGGCGCCGGAAGCAGTTTTTCATATATAATTGGAATTGAAGTTAAATAATTCTACAGGGACTTTTAAAAGTCATTCATTACAAATCAACCCTACACAACTTTCAACCTAAAATTACTCATTTAGTGATAATTATGAGAATGGCGGTACGGTGGCAAAAAGGAAATTTCAGACAGAGCAACAAGGTATTTTGAAAATTTTGTGTGCATGTGTTGTATTGAATCAAAAGAAGATGTGTGAAAAATGATTCGGCCTATTATCTATTCTCATATTTGTATTCGACTTGGTTAGTCGTGTAGGAAAAAGGACAGTTTTTGTGAGTGAAGTCGGGTAATTGTAAACTTGTATTGCATAAAAGCATTGCTCTAACTTACAAAAGAGTACACGATTTTACGAATTCTAAGTTACAAGAAGTGTACAATGTACAGGATATAAGTTACAAGGAGTGTAAGATCTAAGAGTTGTAAGTTACAAGTACTGTACGATGTTACAAGTTCTATGTAACAAGGAGTGTGCGATGATATAAATTATAAGTTAAGGATTGTATATATATATATGCGTAGGTATAACAACAGACTAAAAAATATCTTCAAAAGCAGACTAAAGCAACCCTTCCTTATCCCCATCCGTTTCCTACTCGTTACGTTTTTGCTAATTTGTATAAGCGTATTTGTATACTGTTTTATTTTGAACATATATGTGTATGAAAATACATTTCAATTGTTATATTTCATTATACGGCTTGTTGGAAGAAATTACCAACTGGAAAAAATTCACCGTTGTAATAATATGTATACAAAAAGTCAATAAATAAAAAATAAAATATGTTAACGGAAGTGAAAAGCACGGTGCGCACTCCCTGATTGGTTGCGACAGCTGCGTTCAGAGCTGTGTGTTTCCGATCTCTCATAGTGATGTATCTCACTATAGCAGCAGGCGCATTGAGGAATGTCTTCAGATCACCACTAAATCATCGGTTATCAGCAAAACTTGATAGTGGGAGTCTGCTTCGATCGAAAACATCGAGGCTGATGGAATACGAAGGGCTACTTACATTGATGTTCTTCCCGGGATGGTTGTCGACCAACTGCAGCGCAATGTCCTTGCAGGTCTTCCGACTTGCTGGGGGGATCTTGCTGTCGTCCTCCCAGTACCTGGAGGCGGCGTTGGCGAAGAGCGCAGCGGGGGTGGCGTGCGTTATCCTGGTGGTGGTAACAATTCCCGTCCACTTGCCTGAAAACATCCCTCGATTAGATACTAAGTAAGCTATTTAGGTACAGATGGAAAGATAATTGGCACTGTGACTATGAAGATGATTGATATGGAGTGTATTTATTTATCAACCCCTACCGGGCCTTTACAGTATGTATATATATATATATATATATATATATATATATGTAAATGAAGATCGGTAGGTACCTATTGATCTTCATTTAATTTGAATTGTTAAAAATGGAACGTTTAAATTTGTGTGAAAATTCTTTCACAAACGACTGACAATCGAGCTATTGAGAAAATTATAATATACCGGTGATAAAGTTTATAATATAAAATAATAGCTTTAAATGTTGTTTCTCTTTTCAGGTGTGTACTTTTATTATTTTTAAATTATAATGTGAAATATTATGTTATTTTGCTAATAAAATATATACTCTTTTCAGAGCAACGCAAAAAAGCTTTTATTTAAAAAAAACTAAAATATTTGGGAAACCACATTATATATATATTTATATTTTAATACAAGTACACAAACTAAACTCAATTAACCTCGCATTAGGCTTCACGATCCAAATCCATATGAAAATGGCTAGTGCTATCTGTCCGAAACGTTGGGTACATAATTAATAAACATAAACAGTCTTTCTCAAGACTCAAATACGCGGGTTACCCTAGAAAATAATCCTTTATCTAAAGTTAAGAATCTTTACATAAACATGAAACACATTTTAAAGTAATCAAACCAAAAATAATATAAACAAACGTATTCAAGAGAAGTGAACAATCATTAAAACACTTTCGATACCACTGTATCTTCGTCAGGACAGACGCGTTCTAACTATCCATTACGTATTGTAGCAAACACATCAATTTTTGAACGGAGGCGTGGCTACTACTACGCTACTCATAGTGGGAGTAATTGGCAGGTGGACTCCGAAATGGGGAATATCTTGATATATTCCCCATTTCGGCCCATAAATAGCCCGTTACTTGAACGGGCTATTTATAAAATGTATCTGCTTATTAATTATAATGGCTTTGGCGTTAAGGCATTTTTTGATTTCTAGTGTTTCTAAGTTATCTAATCTAAGGCTTCTATTATTTATATGTAGAATCTCATACCGTTTTATTTTTTAAGCGTGTGCCTCGTTTCCAAAAGATGGATCGCGAATTCAGAAAAGTTATTGTTATTGAGGCATCTCAAGTGTTCTTTTACTAACATTAAAATTACGTGCCGTTTTATCTACACAAAACGCCGAAGAGTCATAATAAATTAGTTCATAAATACCGGAATAATTTGGCGGGTCGACTTTATCTTTGGAGTTTATTATAAGTTTACTTAAGCTATTGTTAGTATAAAACGCGGCTTTAATGTCACCTGGAAAACTTTTGGTCGCTTTATTTGACACACTGAAATTTTATTTATGCATAATATTTTCCGCCAAAGCTGATTTATATTATTTGGTGAAGTTAAATATAAATATTTATAGCGTATAAAAATTTAAATCCTGAAAATACAGAAAGACAGCTACCCCATCAGGCCAGTAGACATATAAGGTAGGTGCATTTAACACAAATTCAGTTAATAATAATAACGTTTTTCAACCCCAATACACAGTAAATAATTATTTTCACCTTGTTGCTAGCTTGAAGGACCTTATCCTCCCCACTAATGCAAACTTAGTAACTTTTGATATTGTCCTTTATCGCATAAACGTTTCGCGTTACATTAAATGATACGTCGTATAGTGAATACTCTACCCATGACCGATGCTAATTTTTAACGAGCGTTATAGTGGTCATAGTGGTCATAGCGTCATAGTGGTCATACCACTACACTGACAAGCTTATCAACATATAAATAAACATATACAAATGATTAGTATGAAAATAAAAAGTACTTAATAAAATCTTTAACAAAATAACGACAGTAAAAATAAAGAATATCAAGTAAAAAGCAAATTCCGAACGGTACATATTCAAGAGAATAAAAAATAAATAAAAAATAATTTATTAAACTGTGCTCAATCCTACTGGCATATTCTAAGTAATTCTTTAGTTCGGGTATGCTCCTACAACATCGAAAAATATCAACAAATTATGCGAATATTATTTTAGTATTAACTTCTTTTTTCGTCACTTTCCTTTAATTAAATTCAGAATAGTTATAAAATGTTTACTAATTTATTAGAGCAGAATAAAATAAATTAAAAATATTATGTTCAGTCTAAGTTTCGTTATTCACTTAATAACGATAAACCTTCAACTTGATTCTAAGAATATTTTAATATAAACACGACATTTCAACGTAACTCTGATCTCACGCCAGTTATTTTTTATGTTATATTATTTTATTTATTTAATATATGGTACAAATACAATTCTTTTATATTTACATATCAAATTGATTTTTTTTAATACTTTGTAGTCATGTAGACCTCATCAGTGAAGAGAAGCTCTTGAGTCTGATGAGGGAGCCTCAGTTCTCTCTCTGTGTTATTTGTAAATTGAAGAATACATTGATTGTGCTGATTAATCTTTAATTTATAGCGAAACAGAACAAAATAGATATTTTTGAATTAGTTTTACTCTGCCCAGATAAAAGAAGTGATACTTCTAAAACTGATTGGTTTAACACAGAACTGTTTTGTTTGAGTTCAATATGTTGTCAAGATGTTAGTACAGAATGACCAAAAATTAACTTTTTAACTTTATTTCATTGATAGATTTGACAATTTACATTTTTAAGATTATTCATAATTATCAAACATAATGGTGGTTGCTCAAGGCAGAAATACAAGGCGTGCTAAAAATCAAACTTTTATTTTTCCGAGAGTAACATATAAGTATGGAATGAGAAAACTAGAATATTTGATGGCTTTGCTATTGAATGAACGCCAAGGCGCCTTTCCAACATGCCTGTCGAATCCAAAATCGATGGTGGAATTCAGAAAGTGGTTGATGTCAAACAACATGGCCAATCTGTGAATGAATTGAAGTGTATCATGTTATTATTTGTGATGTTCAAAAATTAAATGTCAAATATAGTAATATTAATTTTGAAAATGTAAATGTAAAATGTAATCATATTATAATATAAATTGTAAATATGAATTCTGCAGAAAAACGCCTCTATAAGACATTTTGTGGGGCTAGCGATGTTAAAAAAAATTATATGGAAAATAAATAGTTAAAAAAAATGTTATCTGTCAAAAAGACACTGTAAATATATATTATGCTAGGGATTAGTAAAGACTCGAACTATTCATTTAACGAACAGTTAACATTCATCGTTATAAACAGACAGATAACGAAATCAGTATGCTTAGATCATTGAGATTAAAATATTCTGTCGTATAAATATTTAATTTTCCAAAATATGTATATGTAATATTGAACTGACTGCACACCATTGTTTGATTGCATTTAGAAGTTATTTTAGATATCAGAAAAAGTCAGGAACAGTATAAGCTGCCATTTAACGCCACCGTTTTTTGAGATATTAATCAATTTGATATCAATTCAATCAAAATTTCATTTGACGATCATTCCACATATTTTTCAAACATTATTCATCCGATTGATATGATAAAAGTTGGTCGTAACAGGGTGGTCGCCCTACACAGTGACAGCATTATCCGCAGTTTTCTAAGAAAGATGGTCCAATTACACGTCTTGACTATATTCCACAAGTCTTGTAGTTTTTCAATGCCCCGGTGGCAACTATTTTATTTCATAGCAAAACAGCTGAAACCAAAATGAGCTCGTTATGATTTTCTCATAAAAATTCGGGATATAATTACAGACAAAAATGATAGAATAAATTATATGTATTGTGATGGCGTTCTTGTTTTCGAAGTACAAGTTCTAGTATCTATATTTTAATAGCTTCTTAAACGCAGAGTGCAGTGAGAAAATTGCCATTGTTTGTTAAAAAAAATAAACTATTTAAGGTAATTAAAAGCGAAGAAAGCAATATCAAAAAAAATAAATTAAATGATTTCTAATTTAGAATGTACAGAATTCTAGATTTTATGAATCTATCCCTTCCAAAATCATATTTTCTGTACATTTATAGGCTGTAATTCCTAAAAAATCTTGAATTCAGTACCTACATTCTCAATTAGAAAATCTCGATGACAGCATTTTTTTTGGATATTACTGCCTTTGCTTTTACACCCTTCATTTAACATCCGAGTCGCTACAAGAATAAATAAATCAAAAGATATATTATTTATATTTTCTTACATAAATTTCATATTTGACTTTCTTAGTTAGCAAAAAATAATTAAAACTTCGAAACAAGTTTAAATGATGATGCGATTTCAGAGTATATTTTCATTCTCTTGTAGAGCTGTGGGTAATTAAAAAAATAATGTATTAATTTTTACTATTTTTTTTATTTACCTACAACAGGCTAAGAAGCCCAATTACAGAAATAAAACATTAAAGAGTTAAGGTTGATATTACGTTCGTTACACATATTTAACCGTAATTTCGGATATTTTATACGCACCGTATGTATTATCGAGAAGCGAATCTCGACGCTTCGTTGGATACTTATCCAACGTCATCAGGAGAACGACCTTTACCCGCGGAGATGGAGGTCGGACACTGGTTCAACCCTTGAGAGAAGTCGCAGTAAAATCCGCCGACGTAACTAGTAGCACATATTGCACACTGGCGACCTCTAGAAGAAGAGAACACTCCACAACAGAGTGCATACAATACAAGTGCATACGGAAATCGAACCCGGAACCCTCGCTGTTAGGATCCAGTATCGTACCCACTGCTCTACGAAGGCAGTCTTTTTTATATTTTGTACATTGTTATCCATTTTAAAGTTCTGTTTATTCATTGTAAATTAAATTAAAAACAAATTTACTTGATGTAAACCGTTGTATTTTTTATTACACCAATCGGTTTCAGAACCACCTCTCCTTCTTCAGGGTAAACTACAAATTAAACATTACAAAATATTTTAACCTCATCTTGTTTTTTGTGTGCCTGCCGAGTAATATTATTTTCAAAACTTAGTTTACTTTTATTTTCTGTACACAAAGTTATAGTCGATAACAATCGTGCTATCAACTACAAGAGAATTAAAACAAAATCCGAATTGCACCAATTCTAAATTATTTTCATTTGTCTTCCATATTTATGAAAAAAGTTTAATATTAATTCAATGTCAACGTTAAAAATATACTTTTCTGTAGAAAAAATCAAATTGGCGTAAGAAAATATAAATATAGATTTATTTCTTCTTGTAGTGATTTAAATGTTAAATAATGTTTAAACAATATTTCGCTTTAATTTTTACTCTTTGATTTTTTAAATTATGACTGCAAGAAAATTAAAATAAAATCCCGAATCGAATCAACGTTGAAACTTTTTATAGAGGTTAAATTACTTTCAGCTTTCTTCCATATTTATAAAGGAAAATTAATATTAATAGTGTCAACTTTTATTAAAAAATTTGCAATGATAAAGCAGCCTATTAGGATACTTATAACCAGTGTCAGACGCTTAATATTAAATATTTGTTCAAAACTCAAATACTCAAAGCATTTTAAGATTTGCCTAATCAGGAGTGGATGTTAGGAGAGGCGAGCTTAAAATTCTCACAATAATCAAATTTAGGACTAATTTATAAAAGCGATGTTTTGGATGAAAGTCTTTTGCATATTTTTTTATTTAAAATCTCTTATTTAAGAAGGAATTTTGAATGTAATTAAATTTGTCAGATGACACGAGAATTCGGAGGGAAATATTAAGGAAATGCTAATTGAGAAGAGAATTACAAATTAGTTGTTATTACAGAATATCTTCCTTAGACTATTTTGTTAATTAATTTTGTAGGCTGCGTCTGTTGCTATCCACATTTTCTGATGAAAGCATATATTTTTGGCAAGGTGTAATATTTCTAATGAATTTTCATTTTTCTTAAAATGTTTATTTGGTATTTTGTTCTTTAACATCGTTGCGTGGAAAAAAGCATACACAAATTCATTGGCATTTTCTGAAATACAAAACAAATAATGGCGGATAAATTCAAGTAAACATAAAATTAAAGCAGATAAATTTTTTTAATCAAAGTAAGAGCCGTTTAATTCCACGAATTTTCGCTAATTAATTAGAAGCTTTTTTTTATGGAATGTAATTCAGGCGGGATCCAAAATTTTTTTCAAGGCATTCTCTATTAATCAAGATTTATTATAGATGTCTGACAGAGACGAAGCCATTTTTATTTATGGAAGTCTTTTTTTGGATATTCATAGGGCTTACGATAAATGTACTCGCCTATGATAGACAACCACATCTACAAAATTTTTGGAAGTTGTATATGTTTATGTTTAACTTCCTTACCTTGTTTTATATATCAGTCGTTTTTTTACTACCACCACTTGCAGTCGAAAACTTTGTCATTCCCATAATCTAGTAGAGTACATTGATAAATGAGATATCTATATTTTAATTGGAATTTTTTTAATGCAACATTATTTTTATGTGTAAATGACATGCTTTCGAATTATAAACATTACACCAGTTTTTATTTATTTAGAATATTTTTAGTATGTCTAAATTTTTCAAGAACACAATACTGGAGTTTATCCCCAGGGGGACATCATTAATCCAGTATTGTGTTCTTGAAAAATGAACATACACAAAATATTGTGCATTCTCCGTTATTACATTTTTTGTCGTAAATAGTTTTCACTCTTTTTCTGAGAATTGAAGACCTTTCTTCTTCACCTACAGCACTAAATATTTTGCTACGCTCTTCGCAATCCTAGACCCCTGGCAGGGGCGTGCAGTGAGATAAGAAGCATGACTTTTTCCTAAGCATTTATTTTGTAAAGAAATCGAACTTAGAAATATATCTCGTAATATTCTTATCACAATAATTAACATATTATTCAATTTTAATATTTCATAATATTCTGCAATATAAATATTTAATTTTCATTTTCAATTTAATTTTCGATTTTTTTTCCAAATACGTTCTTAATAAAAGTCAAGCTTCAATGTTCTTACTGCATGCGCCTGACCTCTGATTGTCTCTCAGACTTCTGTCCGATATATGTTCTATTCTGTTCTGAAGTCTATCTATCATATTGAATATCAATCTCTGGCCTTTGTCTTTGTATAAAACATGACAATCAATCTCTCCAAGAAGTCTCCCTGTCTTCTAGAAATATGTTCGATGTATTATTACGAGAGTCTGAATGATAAGATCTCTACATAATCGAGTGTTACGCACATTTTGTAGAATTTAGAAATAACTAAAGTATGCTGGAAATTTTGACAATTTTGGATGTTAATACATAAATACTCTACGGCATTGCGCCGAAGACACATTTATTTTTGACAGAGAAGCCAGGCCATAGAAACAATAGCGACCAGCGAAAATAATTCAACAGAGTACCTACCGGGGGTGTGATAATGAATATGTGCATTCATGGACGTACGAAGATTCTGGAAGAAGTATTACACAGACATGCAATTAGTTTGAATCACATACTGCAGTTAGATTCGTGTTCAGTGTCTTTGACGATGAATAAAAAGATAATTAAATTCAAACTTTCCAGTATCGATTAATATGGCAGTTTCTTTGTGGTGTAACTTGATTATTTTAATTGATCTTTATTATGAACATACGTTGAGTTAAATTTATCACTGCTATAGTTTCGAGAGAAGCAGTCCCTCTCATCATCATTATAAATAACACCTGATGATGAGAAGAACAGCTCCTCTCAAAACCTTAGAAGTGATAAATTTAGTTCAAAGTGTGTGCATTACGAAGTTCAATTTATAGTAATTTCAAATATTTCATTTTTCTCCCCAGAGAATTAGCCTTAGTGGTAAGTCTTCCTTTAGGACGGAGTTCCTGAAGAAAAAAGCAATTCATTCATCTCGTCGACTATGATTTTCGCACAGCATAGCCACCGACACTACATGTTGAAGGGATAGAATGTTTCTTTCTTCTCTGGGGTCCAGTATTCGACTCCATACAGAGCAACGGCTAATTTGAATAGATAACGAGATGGTTGAAAATGTGTTAGTTTTTACATGTAATTTTATAATTGATTGTTCACCAACTTCCCGACTAGCTAGAGCTCTGAAACTTAGTGTTTAGGAGTTTGGTAGAATGGATGACTTTACATTATTAAATCATTTTAGATATGACATGATCATTATGTTGAATACAATTGATAATTGTGACATCTATATTTGATCGTAATTAGTGATGATTCCTCTGGGAACAAAATCCAATAATTGTGTTTCTTAAAATTTTAATAAAAAATATTGTACATAACTGCATATGAAATCTATTAAACAAATTAAAGAGACACGCAATGGGCGCACGCCCACTGCGCATCTCTGTTGGAGAGTCTTGAAATATTTCTGTTCTTGATAGTCCGCAGAACTTCGCGGTCTTTTTACTCCTAACTCGTGGCGTCTGTCTGTTTCTTTGACGCAAAAAATTTGGATCGATTTTTAACCCTTTTCCCGTGATCCAATCGAGCTGAAACTTTGCAGGCAGGCCCGAGGCGATGATCAAGAAGACTTAACAAAATTTTCGTTAAAAAAATTTTGATAATTATAATATAATTTTTGATTTTTAGAAATTTTAAATGGTTTTTTCATACAACTTACTCAGTTGTATGAAAATATTTCGACGCATCTGGAAGACACTAAACCTGATTATAGTATAATTTTGGATTTTTGGAATTTTTTATTATTCCATTTTGTAGCGTCGCCCGACCGAAATCCAACGTGTAGGTTAAGCGCCAAACCAGTTTACACTAGTAAATGAGAGAGGGAGTATAATAAAAACCTATTTTTTATGGTTAGATTTTACTCCCTTTATTTTAACTCATAGGTCTGCTTGCTTGTCGAAAACACTTTAGATCGATTTTTAACCCTTTTTCAGTGATCCAATCGAGCTGAAACTTTGCAAACAGACTCGTGGAGACCATAAAAATGATCTCACGAATTTTCGATTAAAAAAAATTAATAATTACAATTTTTGATTTTTCGAAATTTTTTATTACTCGCTTTCGTAGCGTCGCCCAACGCATAGGTTAAGCGCCAAACCTGTTTTCACTAGTAAATGAGAAAGGGAGTATAATAAAAACTTGGTTTTATGGGTTAGTTTTTTTCATAATTTTTAAAATTCATCAGGAAACTTTCAATGTGCGTCTATAGAGCCAGATCTCAAAAGTCGGTGAAATAATATAATAGTAATAATAATGAAATATATATTGTAAAAAGAAGAGGAGAAGCCGCACCTGATGAGAGACTGCTTTAAGTGTAACTCGACTGGGTTATTCCGTGCGGTGGTAAACAATGTCGTAATCAGCAGAATGATCGCCAACATCTAAGGACGTCTATATCAATGAACACCTATCAATGACTAATAAAATATATACATAAAAAAGCAAGAATTTCGGCGAGACAGAAAGGTTATCGATTTGTATGGACAAAAAATTGCAAAGTATATGTTAGGAAATCAGAAACATCTCAGATATTTATGTTAAACAGCGAAAGTGATGTTAACAAATTCATAATTAAATTACATTATCTCTCTCACAGTACATATCTTAGAAATATCGTTCCCATGTACATTAATCTTAATTTTAGAAATATTTCAGTGAGACCGTCATTGTTGATTTCTAAATCAACATGAATCTAAACAAATCTGAAAAATCAACAAAAAAATTTATTATCTGTTTTATTATTACCTAATCATTCAAAATTACACACTTCACATATAATAAATTTACAGACGAATACATTTTTATCTTTTTATATATGTACATGCGCCACAGTATGTACTCTTTACATTGATATAAATCTAAAAGGAGATGGCACCATTAGCAGAAGTGTATATTTTTGAAGGTTGGGCACAGTTCTTTTGATTTCCTAAAACACATACCCTGATCAGTTCTCCCCAACACAGTGAGTAAACGATATTAAGTGAACCCACATTTACATTTAACTATCGATATAATGTGTTACATCATAATAAACACTTCGGTAAAAGCTTTTAACACGTCGGAAAAATATTACATGAACGCTCCTATTTTTCATCTCATGTATGGCTTTCTGTTGCACTGCACGTCCGTTGCCATTAGTACACGCATACAAATTTAAGCAGGTGCGACAGGAAAGTTCTTTAATAAAATGAGAAATTTCGCTGTAAAACGATGGAGCCATTTAATGTTTGGCATCCGAACATTTTAATATCTACCGTATCGTACATTTTAAATCTCATGAAAAATAAAGTATTTAAGTACTGGTCTGATTAGCACTTTTTTACTGTTATTTTTGGGTAGTGGTCGAGATTTCTTGAATTTAGGAAAAGGGAAAAACCCCTAACAAAATTTTAATATGTATATAATCATTGACGGAGATTTTTAGTCTACCGGTTTTGAGACGTACTCATCTCTTCGTGACGACAATCACTACACTAGCATGTAAACATCACTACACACCATAACCATAGTATTAGTAACACACTAACACCATCCTCAATCTGTGTATAGGCTCACCCTAATACATAGTCATCTAATTTGGATCCTAACGGAGAGAGTGAAAACAAGGATCCAGGCTGCCGAGATAAGTTTCTAAGGGGGGTAGCGGGAGTGACTGATGGGAAGAATGGGAATAGCTGATGCAAGGCATACACTCAGCATGGAGCCCCTACTCACACACTCAAAAATCACAAATGAGGTGGCGTGGACATGTGCTAAGAATGCCAGAGGAACGAACACCAAGAAGAATTCTCCTGGAAACCCCGTAAGGAAGACGGCCGGTGGGTAGCCCCTGATTTAGCTGGGAGAAGTAAAAAAAAATGTATATGAAAACAGAATGGGTCTAGAATGGTTGACTCATGCAGAAGCAGCGTAAGACAGGCAAATGTGGTCGTATGCAGTATTAATCGCATTTATGCCTCACTTTATAGCAAGAAAGATGAAGCGGACAGGTCTTATAATGAGAAATACAGAGTCCCGTAACACATTGGCAAGACACTGGCTTCTCACACCGAGTTCGATCCCTAATGAGGTCACAATAAATCTATGTAATTTTTAATCCAAGTATTTTTGTGATAAATTTCGCTTCAGTAATCAGGCCTCTTGGCCTATTGAAGGGAAAAAATATTGTCGCAAGGTTCTAAAAGCGATAAAAAACGCACATTATCAAGGGTTTCCAAAACATCCTAGTTTTGGCATGTTTAAGAATGATTTGGAAAGATCTGAAATGAGCAAAATTACACCAAAAGATTCGAGACAAAACGTATACCTACTGTAATTTGCGTAGCAGCGGACACAAGAAGAAGATGATATATTTTCAAACCCAATTTTTTGCGGATCTTTCAAGGCTTAGGGAAAATAATTTGCTTCATGTTTAAGCCCTGCCTCGGATTTCAATGAATCGAGTTGAGCCTTACATTATTTGGAGCGGTCGGATCGATGCCGTTGGAATGTCAATTGGGTGGATTTCGAAAACAAAATTGTTTTACCCGGATAATAATCCCGCTGTCAATAACAATTTGGCCACGAAAACATTTTATCAATATTTCAGCCATAATATGAAATGTATGATATAACTTACTCAAGAAATTCGAGTCTTTTAAAATAACTATAGTCAAAAGAATATAAATTAAATAGATAAAAAGTTTTTGCCATTCGCTGGACGAGGTTTTGAATCCCGTTGCATGGTTTATCATCAAGGGTATGCTGCTGGTGAGATTTATGCATTTTAGTGTTATAATAAGTGTGTAATACTTTATGTGTGATGAGTGTGATGCGTGAAGTGTGATGAGACATCCAGAGAAATACGAGATCTTGCATCTCATAATGCAGGAAAAGATTGCCGGAAGTCGGGGCCCTGGAAGAAAGAGGACTTCATGGCTGAAAAACTTGAGACAGTGGTTTGGCCAGTCTACTGTGGAGCTGTTCCGGGCCGCAGTAAACAAAGTCCGCATAGCCAAAATGATAGCCAACGTCCGGTAAACGGACAGGGCACGAGAAGAAGAAGAATAAGTGTGTAAGTGACGTTTGACATTTGTTTTAGCTTTGAAAATATTAGTTCCTCGACATTTTATTATCCCTTTTTGTTATAAAGAAACATTATTAATGTTTATCTGTAATATATTTAATGAAAAAAAAAACATATTCGAAATATTGATTGTTAACTATGAAGAGGAATACGAAGTTTGGCAGATTTGGTATAAATGGGGATGGTCACTAATTTATATAGCGCGTGGTGTTTGTGCCGCGATATATGTCGAGGTGTAGCGTAACGAATGGCAAACAAGTAAAAAGGTACACAGTTGCAATAATAGATACTCAAAGTATGTATGTTACCCATACACCAGTTTATTTAAAATTCTTTATTTTACTGCTCGTGTATCGAGAGTGTCAAATCTTTCATCGAAAAGTGTAGTATTAAACTGATTATATTGACATATAGATTTTTTTAATGGATTAAGTGGAAATACAAATTTAAAATATAATTAAATTATAAATAAACTTAAGTAGAATTTTTTTATACTTTTCACACAACTAAATTATCATCATGAAAATCTCTACAACCTTAACGCCAAATCCATAAATAATACATCGAATTTAGATTATTTTGGCCGATTGGAGATTTACATGTTGCGAATACAATTTAACTATTACGAGTAAGTTATGGTTACGATAATAAATATGTATAAATGGCTCTAAAAGTGGCTCTAAAGGTGAAAGCAATAGAGAAACCTTTGTGACACATTACTCAACATATTGCCACACAAGATAAATAAATTGACGCCTTTGAAATACGTCGCTTGAAGCGAATACTTGGAATCACGTGTATAGCATAGCGTACTTACGCCTCGCTTTTGGAACTATTGGAAAATATTTGAGATTGATTATTTATCCACGATCAGTCCAAGGCACATCGTCTAATTTGTTGGACACTTCTAACACAAAAAAATGATAACCTGATGTCCTACTCAACGTACAGGAAAGAAACGTAATACAAAATTTATTAATCAATTAAAAAGACATGCAGAAAAATCAAATCAACAACAAAATATTTTGGCTGCTACCGGGATTCAAACCCAGATCACCTGCTTTTCGGGCAGGTATGATACACCTGCGTTCATACCCCGGTAGCAGCCAAAATATTTTTTCATTGATTTGATTTTTCTGCATGTCTTTCTAATTGATTTATAAATTTGGTTTTAAATTTTAAAGAACGTTGTTCTGAAAAATTGCAACTTTACAATAAGAATGTATTTTTTAAACATAATAAATTTATTTGTGGTATAAATTGGTCGCAAGAAAATTAAAAATCAAAAAATCTCCTTACAAGAATAGAAAGAAACTAAACAATATTTCAAAAATAACACAAAAAAATTCTACATTAAATCAATATCATTATTGAAGACTAATATTAAAAGTTTCTTAATTTTGCAGATCAGTATGCTTTTTTCCGCATATAATATTAAACATTCCGTAATTTTAAATTATTAATTAATTTTAAATTAAATCGCTAGTCAGCTGGTAGAGGGAACCATCTGTTATTTTGAATAGTGTTGAGTAGAACAATAATAAAATTTAAATTAGCGTACCAACAAAAATATCTAGATAATGACGCAGATTTTTAATTAGTTGATAAACTATTTTAGGTGTTGTGAATGCAGGTCATAAAATATTCATTTAATGTAAATATTTCATACTGTAATGCCGATGGCTCCTTTTGCCATTTAAATTGTAACTATTTTTCAGATCAAACTTCTAAGACGGCAAATTAAATGATTTAAAACTTTTAAAAATCTGGATCAAATTTTTGCATTTTCAAATTACTTATTTACTATTTATTTATTTTATTCATTCTACATTATATATGTTCAAATTAGTTATTTATTATTTATTTATATATAGTAAAATTTATTTATTTACTAATAGCAGGAGTCTTCTGTCAGAATATTGAAGCATGAATTGTTGGTAGACACATATATGTTTATGAAAAAAAAAACAATATTACATATTTAATAAACCCGAGAGAATATTATTGAATATTCATATTTGAATAATATGGTAGGTAATATTTGTGATAGAAATATTTCGAAATTGTTTTAATTAGTATTTTTTTTTCTTCAAAATTTGTTTTGATCTACAACTTACACATCGATCTTCTGATTGCACGTACGTAATTAGTAGTATGTCTCCTACTTAATTAAATATGAAAACTGAAAAAAATGTAAGTATGTACTAAATTGTACAATTATTAAATCTATAAATAAAATGAGAATTTTGTGGAATGGTCTAATAGTTGAAATGGTATAGAATTTGAAAACAAGAATTCGGCAATTCGTAATTTGTAAAAACGTGGGAAGCGTACAAAGGAAGCTTATTGCGTGGGCAAATTAAACCCAGTAGTGTTTTATTTAATTAAATTTACATCATTTGATTCGATCAGTAGAAATAAATTATCGTTTAACGAATTATTAAAATAAGGTAAGTTTCTAATTAAATGTAGTATTTTGTTACTAAGCATCCCACACTTTGAAATAATATTTTATTACAATCTTCACAAATAGATTTCATCTTTTATCAAACCTCATTTTTCAACAGAGCATAGTTTAAATAACAAGTTTGTTTATTGAATTTCTTTGGAATTTATTAACGTTTAAAAATAAAGCCAGGAACAATCAAACAAATTACAAATTTCACATTGTACCTGAGAGTCAATATATCTTATGTTCAAAAAACCTCATCAAATAAGACTTCTCACAGTCAACATCTCAACAAATAACTTCGTTTATACCACATTGTTTGATACAAAATCTACATATTTTGAGAACAATGTGCTGTTTTTCAAGACGAGTTGTATACTGAAGTTGAAAAAAAGAAATGAACCTAATTATAAAAAATAACATCTTCTTCAAAAACAGAAAAATAATTTCATGGTGGCATTATTAATATAATTAATAAAATAAACTTACTTTTCATCAGTTTTTGGTGAAAACAACGTTTATTTTATTAATCATATATAAAGGAAGATTAAAATTTTAAAAAATATTTAGTTTTCTCTATGTGAGACAGGTAGAAAGTGTTTTTTCTTTAGTAAAGTTTCACAAAATATTCGTGAATTATGTTTTAACCACCTAAACTTAAAGAGTTTTACTAATAATAAATATTCCTAAGAGTAATATAAAGCACAAATTGACATTTTAAATTTTTTTGGCCTGCCAAGAAGCAAAAGAAAGCTTAAAAAGCTTATTATGGCGGGCTACAGTGAAGACGGAGAGGAAAATTCCTCACGCTTTAGCATGACCAAGTGGAAAAAGCGACGACAATTTTGTTGTGACAGCGCTCAGACCAGAGGAGAGGGAGGCGCGGTTTATGAAGTTCACGATCCTCGGTAATGAGGGACTAACATGGAAAAATGTGCCCTTTTTTCCACCACAAGGATTGTCCCAAAGCACGGGACAATTTTTACAAAAATATTATGTATTATGCAAAAGAAAATAAAGATATAAACATCTCCTTAACGAGGGACCCAATGAGCGCCGGCTTATGCCGATTTATTGGTGGTGTCGGACGTTAACATTTGTTTTGAGATCTAAGTTTATAACTGTCAAATTAGTACAAAGAGATTCAACAGGTATAGAAAATATGAGAATTTTTTATTTATTTTTTTTATTTTTTATTTAAAAAAAAAATAGAGATGCGAACACGGAATACGTGTCACATCAATATTCTTACTATTTTCAAACTAAGCTAAACACTTGTGCTATTAAAATAGGACTAACTTGCTGGTCTGGAGTGAGATTCGAACCCGCGACCTTTGGATAACGAGGCGAGAGTCCTAACCACAAGACCAACAAGCTACTCACCACAACATCTATCTGAATTTTCTAGATCGCACTCTTAAAATTAGTCGGATAATTCTTCGCTTATATATGATCGCACTTAAAATTACAAAAACTAAACTCGAACTCCTGTGCTATATAAGAGCATAGCAGGCGCATGAAGTGAGAACATGACTTTTATGTTTTTTTATTTTTTTTTTTATTTATTTATTTAAAAATCCTTGTTTACAAATAAGATACTTAATACTAATTTAACAATAGAACATAAGATAAAACATAAGATAATTTACACATTTTTTTGTTTTGTTTAATTTGTGGATTATGCCACTCTACTAGGCTACGCCTGTCCCAGAGTGGCGTTATAGCACACAATTATAATTTTTTTTCGAGTTCGTCAGTAGTATTTATTTTCATAAGGTAGTTATTATGTATCTATAGAGTATCAAGTGGAATGTTAGTGAAAGTTGAGTTAGTCATAAGTCCAAGTGTAAATATGTGTAGAATAATTGTTTAATGTAAAAAGGGTTAAAGTTTTGTTTAAGATTATTTTTTTGTTTTCCTTAATTAATTAATTAATTTATATAGGTATATATTTTTATTTAAAGACATTATTACGCAATTACAGTAAGTAAATTTTCAGTTGCTGTTCTACCTTTGGAGGTAAGCCAGTTGTTTGCTAAAGCTTTTATTTTATTAATTGAGTATATTCTGATTTCCGGGAAGTCTGTTTTAAATATGTTAAATATTTTAGGCCCTATGTATGAGTAATTTTTCTGTCCATGTGTTGTCTTAGTTTTTGGTATTTCGTCAAGGTTTCGTAATGCTTGTCTAGTATTATGTGAATGCGAGTTACTGGTTGCTGTTAGGTGGTTTGTGTTTTTAATGTAGAAGATGAGGGTAGACTTAACGAACAGCTGTCTAACGTCCAGTACATTAAATTCTCTGAATAGTCTGTCTGATTGGTATGTGAATGGTTTCTTATTAATGACTCGGAGCAAGGTTTTTTGTGCCGTTATAGCTGGTTTTAATGTGGTTTTGTAAGTACCTCCCCAACTTGGAATCGCATAGTTCAAAAATGACTGGGCAAGAGCATAATAGATAGTTTTGAGTTGCTGTTTATTAAAAATATTACGTATGGATTTAAAAAGGTAAATGAGTTTTAAAAGTTTTCCCGATAATAGTTCAATGTGAAGTTTCCAGTTTAGGTGCCTGTCTATTATGATTCCCAAGTATTTCACACTATCTGCATTTTCCAAGGGGGTGCAATCACAGTTTTGGTGTTGGCAATCATGCATAGTCAATTTTAAATCGCTAGATGGCTGCCCTCTTTTATCTATGCTGAATGTCAAATACTTAGTTTTTTTGAGATTGACTGTTAGCAAATTATTTTCCAGCCAGTGTTTTACTATGTTGCAACCCAGTTCAGCTGCTTATGTAAATATATATTTTGGAAAAAAAAGAAATTCTATACCAGAATAAAAGAATATGTTGAAATATGATTACTTACTATGATAATAATTGTGATAGGAATACAACGAGATATATGTTTTATTTTGATTTTTTTTCTAATATATTTTACCATATATGGTTACGTAAAAGTCAATGTTCCCACTGCACGCCCCTGATATATAGCTATGTAACCACTTCGCCTGCGGGCATACCAGTATCTACGTGAGATAAATTATAATTTTCTATTTTACTGCTCGAATTCTGAGAGTATCAGAATCTCTCATCGACAGGTAAAGTATTAACTGACAACATTCAAATATAGAAAAATACATGAGTGGAAATACAAATTATTAGTTGACAAGGTACTGAACAAATAAGCCGAGGTTACTTGTAAAAGATAAGGTGAGTGTAACGGGAATACTGAGAGGAGAAAATAAGTGTTAGTGAAAGTAATATTAAAAGCTACTGAAGCAAGATCAGGATAATAGGTTGGATGTAAACTCCTTCAAAGCTAGCTCGTAATAAACTTAGACAATAGACGTTTTTGTAATATTAGCAGTATGCAGGCGGGCATTATCACGCTGAAAAATTACTTGATGCCGTCTTCAAAGTCTATTGTTAAATTCCGTCCTCAAGGTAATGAAGTTATTGGTAACACACCTCGGAAGTGATTGTTACACCAGATATGCAATATTACATTTATGCGGATGGACACCAGTTTTTGTACGGGAAGTTGTTCGTTTCTTAGAGCTTAGTCATTTTTTACTCCCTTTATATTAAGTCGTGGCGTCTGCTTGCTTGCTTGCCGGCTTGCCGGGTGAAAAAAATTTGGATCGATTTTTAACCCTTTTCCCGTGATCCAATCGAGCTGAAACTTGGCAAGTAGACTCGTGGCGACGATAAAGAAGATCTATAAAATTTTCGTTAAAAAAATAATTATTATAGTATAATTTCTGATTTTTAGAAATTTTATTTGTTTTTTCAAATTGGAATATTAGAAAAGTTTGATTACTAGCATAGCGGCCCGATAACGTCGCGGAATATTTTCTAAATTTGTATTACATACTTATATAATAGGTACTTTACTAAGAATGTTGAAAATCTAAATTGACTCACAAATGTTTTTAGAATATTTCCCTTCAAAGCATGAAGTGTCTTATCAAAGATCAAAACATCTGACATTTTAGAAATATATTAAATTACTGTAAGTTTAGTGTTATGTTATATATTTTAATTCGTCTTTAATTGTTGTATTTTACAAAGAAAGGGAGTATATTAAAAACTTGGTTTTTATGGGTTACTTTTTTTCTATTCTTAAAGTTGACATTAAGCTGGCTTAAGAAAATTAAAATTCACAGCCATTCATAAAATACGCAGCAAATTTGTTTTGACTCATTATCGATATTTTAACGTCGGGTCGCGGACTTATGAAATTTCCCACGCACAGTCCATTTAAGAGCGGGATTTTTTATTCCAAACGGCGAACCTCGCCGACACGAAGGCAGAATATAGAATTAAGAATTCCTATTCCTGCGCAAAACTCGGCGGTCGTGACGGGAGCGCCTACCATCCAGGTAATTCAATCAGAAGATTTCCCAGGAGCCGCGCGGCTGGCGTCTCCCGCGTCACGTGCGTCACTGTCCCGCGGCTGTGTCTAGGCTCCGTGCACTGCACAACGGTAAAAAATCTGCGAGCTGAAAGGGAATCAATCTTCAGTGAACTTCGCCGGTGACAGAACATCACCAAGAACGTGCCAAGTGTAATGGATCGGTTTCTGAACAATGACGTTATGTCACATCTGTACACTGCCCCCATAAGTGTAAAGGCAGTTATTTGGCAAAATCACATTTTGAGATACGAGTCCTTTGTTTACTTGAAAACTTAAGATAGTAAAAAACACAATTTTTAATGGATGTTTCGATTAATGAAAATATAACAAAATGTTATTTAAATAAGTATAAACCACTACCAGATTTTAGGTCTACCGGTTTCGAGACGTACACGTCTCTTTGTCAGGACCAACACTACACTATTGTGTTCACAACACTATACACCACAATCATAGTATTTGACCAATCTTTATCATATGCGTGTTAATCTTGTCAAATACAAGCATGCACTAAATTGCTTACATAACGATCAGGAATCAGGGAGAGTGAGTGAGAGGGCGCGGGGTCTAAAGTGGGTGTTACCAAATCATTTGTGAAAGTTAAATTGAACAAATTGTATGTGAAAATTGTATAAAAATACTAGACATAAAATCTGGTAGTGGTATATACTAATTTAACTAACACTCTGTTATAATGTCTAACCACAATGTTAATGCTTTAAATATCAATAATATTAATGAAAATATATTTAAGTGATTTTTTTGATTACTTAACTATTTTATAAATTATGTATTAATTAAAATATACTTTAATTAATATAATTATACTCTCTAAATGCTTAAAAGTAATGCAGTGATTGTAAGAAAGTTAAAAAATTAAGTTTTTTGCAGAATAATAAATTTTATTTGCATATCAAATGTTTTACAGTATTCTGTAAAACAATACCTCATATTTAACTAGTTTTGTGTATTTTTTTCAAATAGCTGCCTTTATATTTATGAGGGCAGTATATAATTAGAGAGAAAGTTGAATTTAGATTTTTTAATAACTGGCTGGTGAAATTACAAACCAAAAAAGTTATATTTTTAGTAACTATATGCTTATTTCTGATTTTAGTTCAAAACTGTCTCTGAGGTCCAATTACTGTAGCGAAGGAATTTCTCACAATACTCAAGGTTGAGAAACTCACAGCACAGATAATTAACACGCATAAACAGGTGTAATAGAGCTAGTCCACAATACTCTACTCCCGCTTAAATTACGAGGTGAAAATGTTGAAGCCACTATGCCATTTTAAATTTTTATTTTATTCTTAACTTTTCTTGGCGCAATGAGGGTAAAAATAATATTATAACGGAAATTGTGCTTGCTCATCATGCGCATTATAAGAGGAATGCATGTAGCGAGAAACTGCATATAGCGAATATGCGAGACTGCGAAATGCACTCGAAATTAGTATTCAGTATTATCTGAGTACAATAAATTCGTTCGAACTTACGGTTAATAAAACCGAAAGACAAAAACCTCGGACGCGCGAAAGGCGACGCGGCCAGTATACATATTATGATTCACACCATCACTCATCACCGATTCTCCCAAGCTCTTCAAAAATATAATAAAAGAGCAGGGATTATCTAAGAAGCGAACATTAATTTAAAAATTTTTGTGTTTGCCCCAATAATTTTAAATATTCGAGTTCACATTTCTGTAAGTATGAATTCTAATTCTTTTCATGAAACTTGATAAAATAATCAAGAATGATAAGGTAAGATTACAACTCAATACTTTGAGCGTTTTTAATGTATAATTTTGTCTTTATTTTAGTTTATATGTATAAATTCCTCTGCACATACATGAGTACATGCGTAGTTTTTTTTATTTAAATTTTTAATACACTCATAATGTATTATTTATTACTACGACAATTTCGAGAGAATCTGTCTCTCTCATTAATAGATATAGTTAATTTTAACTAGCTTAAATATTACATTTATCAATATATTAGAGTTGGGCAGGGAGCCGTGCGGTAGAAAGAGTTTGTGATCATTAACGGAAACAACGCTAGGATCTTCTGTGTATAGTTTTCTGGGATATTCTGCCGTGTATATGTGACCTCTCTGGCCAACGTTTCGGATCCCATTGCAGGGTCCATCATCAGGGCTGATGTGGACCTGATGGACCCTGCAATGGGATCCGAAACGTTGGCCAGAGAGATCACATATACACGGCAGAATATCCCAGAAAACTATACACAGAAGATTCTGAACAGCCGTGAAAACTTAAGGATATTTTTAACGCTAGGATCGGAGACATGGATTAAAAGTGATATTATTCATAAGTGTGTTTTCAGATTTAATGATCAAAACTTTCCGAATTTCAAAATAAATAATAACTTCTGATGTAAGAAAATTATTTCTTGAACATTTTTGACCCTTTATTCAGGCATAAATGTACATTTTAAGTATTGTGGACCAATTATGCAATTATGTAATAGCAGTTCCCGGAAAGCTAGGTGATCTGAGTTCGAATCCCGGTAGCAGCTAAAATATTTTGTCGTTGATTTGATTTTTATGTATGTCTGGTTTTTTCGTGCATAAATTTGATTTTAAATTTCACAGAACTTTGTTATGAAAAATTGCAACTTCACAATAATAATGTGTTCTTGAATATAATAATAGTTATCCTCTAAATTTTGTTTCAGGTAGGTACACCGCAGATGGTTTTTTTATAATATATATGCAAATAGGGTAAAAGTTAGTTTCTCAGTTATGAAGGAGACGACATGACCACCGTTGCAATATGTTAATTAACTTTATATGATTCATTGTTGTAATTTATTCGTAAATATTCGTTTCACTGAAGATAAATTATTTAATTATCATCATGGAGCCTTGTCTACGGTTATAAATCTTCTTATGCAAGCTTGCTAACGTAATGAAGCTTTCTCGAAAGCGTAAATGAGATGAAATAAATGGCAGGGTATCAAAAACATTTTTGTACCAGTAAAAAAATCAAATAAATCCAAGTCCTCAAACAGTACATTGGAATAACAAAACAATGGAAAGTTTAAATGAAAAACAATACTAGGCCGTATTCTGAACAAAGCAATATTGCTATTTCTGTATCTTGACACTTATTATATAAAATTGTGTATTGAGGCTTCTAACGGGACCATCTTCCTGTATCTGGTTAAACTGGTCGTGCCATGTCTTCCGCGACCGCTCTCTCTTTCTGGCACCGTCAACACTTATCATATAACTTTCTTAACATTCATTTTCTCAACATGCCCAATCCACCTGGGCAACACTTTTTTATTTGTATTAATTATATCTTCATTTTTTACTCTATTATAAATGTATTCACCACACACATTTCATCTCCACTGCATTCAGTCTACTTTAGTTCTTCTTCTGCCAGCTCCAGGCTTCACTTTCATACATCAGTGTTGGTGCCAGAATACCATAATAATAATTATTTAATTATTATTTGATTATTATTTAATTATTTAATTATGTTGTCGCATTAGTATCACGCACGCACAATCGCCAGGGCTTAATTAAAATTGTACAATTAACTGCCCGTAGGGGAAATATATCATCATCATCATGTCTTCCCCTTGTCCTAGTAGGGTCGGGGGCCTAAAGATTCGACAAGGTGCTTTCATGATCTCCTGTCTTGCGCTGCTTCTGCTCGAGTCGACCAGTTCAGACCCATTCTGTTTTCAAATACATTTTTTTTGTCTCTCCCAGCTTAATCCTGGTCGATCCACCGGCCGTCTTCCCTCCGGGGTTGCCAAGAGGATTCTTCTTGGTATTCGTTCCTCTGGCATTCTGAGCACATGTCCAAGCCACCTCAGTTGTGATTTTTCTATGTGCAGGAGTAGGGGCTCCACGCCGAGTGTGTGCCTTATGTCGGTCATCAGTGTGACTCCTGCTACCCCCCTTAGAAAACTCATCTCGGCAGCCTGGACCTTGACCTCACTCTCTCCGTCAGGATCCAAATTTGTTGGTCATATTTTAGGGTGGGCCTGTACACAGATTTGAAAACAGTCAGTTTTGCCTTCACACTAAGCTCGGATTGTCTTATCACCGCACTATATAAATATATATATAAAAAAAATATTTTGATAAAAGCCGTTATAACTATTTCATGGGTGTCGGCTATAAATAAGTAAATACTTATTCTTTAGAAACTGGCATGTGAGAGTACCGTCATTTTTGATAGGTTACAGCTAGTAAATAGTATTAATTCTCTAGTAAATTTGGCGTGCCATGTTTCTTACAATTTTGACCAACAATATTACTAGGCATTCCTGAATTCACGATAATTTGAGGCTGCGGAAACTGCAATACCTTAGCGGTGCATGAATGTAGGATATTCTCCCGTTCTGTGCGTATACACATAACTTAAGAACTTATTTTGTGCGACTTTCTTACCTTTTCCCCACTCAACGACAATAAAGCGGGATGATGTATTTAAGGAACTTCATAATATGAAGTACGAGGCTCGGAGTGACTCTATCGAGCCGCTGTTTTCGCTGCTTTTGGTTATCTCGGGACACAGCAAGCCTCTCAAGAGACGTAATTTGAGGATTCCCCGTAAAAGAAAACGGGTATTTTTTCCGTATTTTTCTACAAAAATACTCGCTCTGTGAAGAATATCTGGCAACATGTCAAACTGTGTGGACGGATGTCAATACTCGGCGAATTTCCATCGCTTTGTCATTGTTCTTTGTCGTGCGAAATTCTATCCGGAAAAAAGACCGTGCCGGACAACACCCAAAGTGCGTACGATGGGGGAGCAGGGGTGGAGATCGAGAGAGAGAGAGCGAGAGAGAGATAGAGAGAGAGATCGAGAGAGGAGAGAGAGAGAGAGAGGAGCGAGAGTGAGAGAGAGAGAGAGGTAGATATTATATAATATATATATATATTATATATATATATATATATAGTATCTATATATATTCTTAAATATATTTACAGGGTTAAGAATGTTCTTAGGTTTTCACGGCCACTCAAAATCTTTTGGTTTCTGTCTTCTGGAGTATTATGCCGTGTTATTACGACCTTTCTGGCCGAGGGTCCACCATCAGCCCTGATGATGGAACCTGCAATGGGATCCGAACACAAAATATAAAATACCCGAACCCGAATATAAAATATTGACTTTGAGGTCGCATATCTCCATAACTATAATCAAGGCAGAAATATATTCCTGCGAGGTTATTAATTATTAATTTTGTCAATGTCTATACTTGAATTTTTAATTATAGTATACGTTGTATCCTGATGAAACGACCATTGACCCCGGAAAATGTTGGCATTTTCAACAAATTAGTGTAAAGAAAGTATATTCTTGTTAATAATATCCTTTGAATTCAGATTTAATATTATGAAGTAATTTTTCAATTGTATGATGGATTGTATTATACGCGGTTCGCTTTGTTTGCAATACAAAGAGTATTTATTTCGCAATTCTATTGTAAAAATATTTCTGTACACTGTATATATAATTTTATTTTGCGTGCCAAGATTTTATAGGCGACTAGCTGTTCGTATCCTGTGTTGCACGAGTTAAGGATTAAGTTAAAAATAAATTTGTGGGGGGAAACAAAAGTTTCGAATGGCATAAATTTGCATCGAAAATATATCAGGGGGAGGGGAAAGGGTAAAAGGGGAGGGAGGAAATTTCACCTCTGTTGCCCGCTGGGTCCTAAAGAATAAGTTTCCAAATTTTGA
>JADDOH010001652.1:0-50641 GCA_016648135.1 Agrypnia vestita | reverse complement strand
TAGAGGAGCTTCAATTCGAATGTCTAAGACATCCACCGTACTCTCCGGACCTTGCCCCAACAGATTACCATTTTTTTCGAAATTTGGATAACTTCTTGCAAAGGAAAAAATTCAACTCTGATGGGGCAGTCCAAACCGCCTTCAAAGATTTTATTGATTCCGTACGAATGGTTTTTTTAGTAAAGGGATCGATGAACTACCTATGAGATGGCAAAAGTGCATAGATAGCAATGGTACATAATTTGATTAAATAAATATATTATAATAAATAAAAATCGGCTTTATGTTACTCCCATACTAAACGCCAATTTCATATGTAAGGACCTAATATATACAGCATAGATATGACCAGATCTGGCGAACTAAGAAATGTTGCCAATACAAAAATATTACATTGACCTATAGATAACATTGATTTCATTTATATACAGGCTGTACCAGAGCTAGCAGCAGAAACTTGGCCGGTAATTTCCTGCTTATGTCATGAGTCTAAAATGTTCAAGCAACCATGACCTAATATGGAGATAATCGACTTCAAAATATGCATTTTTTTAAATATTTCTGTCTGAACTTCAGCCAAGTGTTGGACTATCGTTGAAGTAACTTATATGAAAAATCTAAAATTAATTCGTATAAATACAAACGAAATTACATGATTAAAACGTTTCGGATAGAAATCGAAATACGTGCCCATGTCATAAGGATTAAACCAGCTGTTAAACAAATGTATTTTACCACCGCGTTGAGAAATAAATAGTAGGTAAGTAAGAAACTTTACAGTAATTATCCTTACTTCCTTTTTATTTCTTAAAATGTGCATGAGCAATGCACGTCACCTTCTGACTATACCCATTAAATTTATATTACGCTACCTAAACTCGTTTGAGAAATCATGTATTTTAAACCTTTTTCAAATATTTTTTTATGATTTCTGATTTCAGATTCGAGAAATTTAAAAAATGATCCCCGAATCGACTCGGTTCATATCGTTCACAGCGATGAAAATTAACCGGTCGGATGCCGGCCGTACGTAACGCGGAATGTACCCTGTCTGCCGCGCAATTTCGCGCACGATTCCTGTTTTCCCATCACGCCGTTTTCCCGTGGGGATAGGCAGAGAGAATAGAGCGCCATACTCTTCTGTCCTGATATACAACTCTCGCCTCATCCACATTCATACATCTTCGCATGCAAGCACGCCGGTTGTTGAGGCTTCTAACGGGACCATCTTCCAGTATCTGGTTTATCTGGTCATGCCACGTCTTCCGCGGTCGCCCTCTATTTCTGGCGCCATCAACACTTGAATTATATATCTTTCTTACCATTATTTCCTCATTCATTCGCTCAACATGCCCAAACCACCTGAGCGATTTTTTAATTCTTTAATTATGCTACGATCAACTTTACATTCATATGTAAAAATCAACAATAATCGCTAAGAAGTTGCAGTTTCTGGTTTCTCAATATACAGACTTCAAAAATTACTAATATTTCAATAATTACTTATTCATTAATTATGAAAATAAGTAACAAATTTACTAACAGATATGTACGCACACGTTTATCGAATAAAACTATGGAAGCAATATAGATATTGTATTTCAATATTTTCGTTCTAAATATATCAAAGAATATAAAAGTACGTAAATTTAACACTCTTTTATTTAAAAAAAAACGCAAATGAGAAAGAAATGCGTGGTCGCATAATTGAGCATTCAATAAGGTGTCCAGCGAGAGTGAACTAACATTACCAAGCGTTCTTCAATCCTGCGTTAGACGAGCCGAATTGTGTCTTAGAGTTGGTGGTCAAAATTTTGAACATTTATAGTAGGTGTGTGCGGTGAGATTTTTATAAGTTTTGATGTACAGTTCAAAAGTTAATAGTTTATAAAATTGTCTGTGTCAAGTCTTGTTTGAACTGTGTACTTGTTTAACAAGGGTGGCCAGTAACCTTAACCATGCATATCAAGGTAAACATAAACAAAATTTACCAACATTTTATATTATAGGCGGCCCTACATCTGGGTGCCTATCATGCCATCTAATGCCTACATGAGTGTACCTGTAATAATATTTTATTTGAATGTATTTAAGATATGAATTAAATTATTGATTTCTTTTTCGAAGTCGCAAGCCGTAAATAATAGATGCATGAAAATTTACTGAACAGTACTGTAATAAAATGTGTATTTTATTTAACACATCTCAATAACTGACAGATAGTCACGATTTTATCAAAAGTAGGTATGCGTTTTTTATGTACGCATATATGAATTGGGTACCTATGTCAAATGAGCTTTGAAGAATAAAAAAATGGCTCTTGATTTGGCAACGCAAATTAACTATAGACGTAATCTGTAGGCTAATAAGCAAAACAGTTTCACAAATTTCGTATGATTCTGTTAAAAGCCTAACGAAGAAAAATGAACGTCTTTTACATTTATTTTTACAAATTTTATTGTATCCAATCTAAGTACAAATTAATATTTGAGAAAAAAATTAATATTTTATATTACGTATCACATATTTAAAAAAGTGTTCGTGATACATGGATGAAATGTCTTTACATAAGTTGTTATATACGGAGCTCGACGCCCGTTTGTATATAAGGAATTAGTGATTTTTTAGGGAAGTACAGTCTGTCAAGAAAGTCTTGACAAATAATTGAGGGCGCTGCTATCGTTCACATGGTAACACTATTTAAAGATTAACTGTGTTAAAGCAAAACACTGTAAGCGAATTTTTTTTCGTAATTATTTTTTTGTTCCTTCAAATTTTTTATCAACCTATAAGACACAAAAGTGTTACATACTTTACTTATTTTTACTTCCAGACATAAAAAACCTCCAGCAAATTATAAATATTAGAACATAGATTCACTACGAATTGTTTTACTCATATTATTGTTTTTAAAGTCTTTAAACGTTAAAAAATATTAAAAACAAAGAATCCACCACTTCTTAAACAAACCCAAACTAACCTCAAACCAAAACAACACAAGAAAATGACAAGAATGACGGAACTGCTAGTATTGCCAGTAAAATAAATTTTTGTTTCTCAGTTTACCCACGATCAAGACTTTATTGACAGACTGTAAAACACTATTATAATAAAGAATAAAATTAAGATTTTTATAAGCAATGAATAGTACATTTTGACGATTTGCGTAAAATTTATATGACTATGAATATTTTTTGCTTGTGGTTTTTTTACATTTTCTAGGTCAAGATCAGTATGTGTCATTGAACCCTGCAAATACTATATATTTGAATAAATTACATAATATTTAACCCTTTTAATACGATGTTGGATTTTTTTTTAAAGTTGATAACTCAGCAATTAGGTCATGGTAACTACTGAGTTATGAATATGAAATATTAAATGAAATAATTATTATGAAATAATGATGAAATATTAGTAATTTTTGAAGTCATTGAAGCATATTGAGAAACCAGAAACTGCAACTCCTTAGCGATTATTGTTGGTTTTTACATATGAATGTTGTTACGGACAGGACAAAGCCTGCGCCTACCGTCAGGCAACCGAACTTTCGAGCTCTGTAGTTGACGTAATCACGTCATATAAATGGTAGAAATTTCTGATGTGAATGAAGCAGAGCAAAGGCCCCTTTCAGGGCCAACGCCGATCGCCGTGACCCGGTTGGGGATGGGTACCGTGCCGAGGACAGCGCGCGAGTTCACGGCCGCGGTGGTTGTCCTTATACGTGTCTCGGCGTCAGGCGGCGGCACCCGGGAGAGGGGATGAGCGAATGCGGAGCCTCAGCTCCATGAGATCGCATCCCGCTGATGACAATGAAAATGCGTTAGAGTGCATGATCTGAAATGTGTATGTTTTTACTGAGAATATTATATGAAAATATTAATGTTCAGATTTTTTAACATTTCAGAGCTCTCTAATATGATGGAAATTAATGGTTTTTTGATTTCAGATGGAACTGAATCACAATTTTATGTAATAAAATACCGCACTTTCATTGTTTTAATAAAAAGAGCGGGCGGGAGATGTTTTTATTTGCGCACAAGGCGCATTTTGTACCCTATTATCATCATATTTGCCAGATAAGCAACATTAAAGTTGTCTCACCACTTATAAAAATTAAGTAGTAGAGTCACACACATGCACACACGCTGTAAGACATAAAAAGTTGTCTACAGATGACACAATAAATGATTGACTGTATGGCATAACAGATTGCCAACAGATCATTGGTAAAAAACATACATTTTTTATGGCAAGGAAAAATCTAAATACCTTTTCAAATACATTATTAATGAGTGAATCACAATCACATTAATATGGAAACATAAGTCTGACACCACCAACACAAAACCAGCCGCCGCTTATGAGCGACATACTGGGCTGGGTTTTTTCCATACAAATGCTCATGAAAACACACAAACCGGAATAACTTCCGTCAGAGGTGTCCGATTTTGATAATTCTTTTTGTATAATGATCAGTGGATCAAGACCTATCTAGAGAATATACACACTCATATGTGCAAATAATTTTGAATAAATTACAAAATTAGTTTTTTGTTGAAAAGTTTAAAAATTCATAACTATAGTAAGCTGCGACTTACAATAAAGTGTGATATATCAACAGATGCGCTGCGACGCACTCTATATAATAGACACAAAAAACTAAACCTAAAAGTTAATTTGGATTTTTAAGAGATTTAATTGTTGAAATTTCATAGCCCACCGGGCCAGAAAATTAGATATATTTTAACTGTTGCTTTAATAATAATGTCTCAAGGTTGCCACGCAATATGTCAGGCTGTTTATTGAGACGCAGTCCATGTAATGACATATATGTAAATCCTCCGGGGGAGGTGCGTTTAATTTAATAATTAAAAAACTGTAATATATGTAGTAGAAATAAGCGGCCGAAACGCGCCATTTGTATGCAAACTGTAACTTGTTTTAATTAGCTTCGAGGCCGGGGCCTCCTGGTCCCGGCCGAGGGTATAAATATCGCATTCAAGGCGGACCGGCCTCAGTCTGGTTTAGAACGCCGTGGCAAACCCTTCACGTGTGTTTCATTTACTTACCCGACTACCTCCTACGATTTTGCTGCCTACTGATGTCGCCCGCTCTCGAGCTCGAGCCGAACTACGTCATCAAGATCTGCTGTTGCTGCCTGCTAACGCCGAGCGCTCTCGCTTCACGCCCGATACTCGATATCGGCGGCGATCGCCTTGCGGTGTGCTGACACTGAGCGGACATTCACGCTCGGTACCTACTGCTTCTGCGGTGTGCTGACACTGAGCGGACATTCACGCTCGGTACCTACTGCTTCTGCGGAGTGCTGACCGCTGGCGCTGATTTTGCCAAGCTAAGTATTTCTTCGCAGTTCAACCGTCTTTTTTAAGACGATTATTCTTGACGACCTCGTCGAGTTTAGACATTTTGCTCGAAGCAAATTCTTTTGCTGTCGCCTCTGGTGCACATTCCCGTGTACTAATATCGCTCTTTTTCCAGCTGCTCACACGGTGCGCCCGTGCTGTGTGAGACATCCCGAAGGCTTCTGAAGCGGAATCAGCGGACCGCACCTTTGTTGCCTGTTCTGTGCGGAACAAATGTAAAGTTGATCGTAGCATAATTAATAGAATTAAAAAAGGGTCGCTCAGGTGGTTTGGGCATGTTGAGCGAATGAATGAGGAAATAATGGTAAGAAAGATATATAATTCAAGTGTTGATGGCGCCAGAAATAGAGGGCGACCGCGGAAGACGTGGCATGACCAGATAAACCAGATACTGAAAGATGGTCCCGTTAGAAGCCTCAACAACCGGCGTGCTTGCATGCGAAGATGTATGAATGTGGATGAGGCGAGAGTTGTATATCAGGACAGAAGAGTATGGCGCTCTATCCTCTCTGCCTATCCCCACGGGAAAACGGCGTGATGGGAAAACAGGAATCGTGCGCGAAATTGCGCGGCAGACAGGGTACATTCCGCGTTACGTACGGCCGGCATCCGACCGGTTAATTTTCATCGCTGTGAACGATATGAACCGAGTCGATTCGGGGATCATTTTTTAAATTTCTCGAATCTGAAATCAGAAATCATAAAAAAATATTTGAAAAAGGTTTAAAATACATGATTTCTCAAACGTGTTTAGGTAGCGTAATATAAATTTAATGGGTATAGTCAGAAGGTGACGTGCATTGCTCATGCACATTTTAAGAAATAAAAAGGAAGGAAAGATAATTACTGTAAAGTTTCTTACTTACCTACTATTTATTTCTCAACGCGGTGGTAAAATACATTTGTTTAACAGCTGGTTTAATCCTTATGACATGGGCACGTATTTCGATTTCTATCCGAAACGTTTTAATCATGTAATTTCGTTTGTATTTATACGAATTAATTTTAGATTTTTCATATAAGTTACTTCAACGATAGTCCAACACTTGGCTGAAGTTCAGGCAGAAATATTTAAAAAAATGCATATTTTGAAGTCGATTATCTCCATATTAGGTCATGGTTGCTTGAACATTTTAGACTCATGACATAAGCAGGAAATTACCGGCCAAGTTTCTGCTGCTAGCTCTGGTACAGCCTGTATATAAATGAAATCAATGTTATCTATAGGTCAATGTAATATTTTTGTATTGGCAACATTTCTTAGTTCGCCAGATCTGGTCATATCTATGCTGTATATATTAGGTCCTTACATATGAAATTGGCGTTTAGTATGGGAGTAACATAAAGCCGATTTTTATTTATTATAATATATTTATTTAATCAAATTATGTACCATTGCTATCTATGCACTTTTGCCATCTCATAGGTAGTTCATCGATCCCTTTACTAAAAAAACCATTCGTACGGAATCAATAAAATCTTTGAAGGCGGTTTGGACTGCCCCATCAGAGTTGAATTTTTTCCTTTGCAAGAAGTTATCCAAATTTCGAAAAAAATGGTAATCTGTTGGGGCAAGGTCCGGAGAGTACGGTGGATGTCTTAGACATTCCAATTGAAGCTCCTCTAATTTGGTAGCCGTCTGTTGTGCAGTGTGTGGTCTAGCGTTATCATGAAGCAGCAGTGGCCTAGAGCGATTAACCAGCCTCGGTTGTTTAGCAGCTAGCTTTTCCATCATGGTTTGCAGTTGCTGACAATAGACATCTGCCGTAATCGTCTGGCCAGATTTAAGAAAGCTGTAGTGAACGACACCAGCACGAGTCCACCAAACGCTCACAAGTAACTTTTATGGAGTCAATTTTCGCTTGGGGCATGGTTTGGCTGGTTCGGCAGAGTTCAGCCATTGCGATGAGCGCTTCCGATTATCGTACAGGATCCACTTTTCATCACAGGTAATGATAGGTCATGGTTGCTTGAACATTTTAGACTCATGACATAAGCAGGAAATTACCGGCCAAGTTTCTGCTACTAGTTCTGGTACACCCTGTATATAAATCAATTTTCGAACTTTACTCGCATTTGTTTTTATGTGCTCCTTCCATTTCATTTGTTGGGGTATAGTAATTATGTCATATTTAGTTTGTTAAAGATTAGATTATAGATTAGAGGCACAGTTATCTATGTGGCATAGAGAACTATGTATTTTAAAAATGAAATTATTTAGAATTTGTGATAGAAAATGAGATGAACACAATTTTCTCAGGATTTAAAGATGAAAAGTTATCGTCAAATCAGTTTTAAGTGTATTTATATAATAATTTGCTTTTTTAATCATCAGTTATTTCTATTGTCGTATCATAGGCGTAGGAAAATAGTTTTCCAGAAATCATCAGTGGGAATATCATAATTATATAAATCATGATCATTTATGACCGGAACAGCTACTTATGGGACATTTGTCTAAATCAATAGCATAGTCCAAATACCGTGCCTTGTGGTATACCATATATGAGAATTTCAGGATAAACTGAGCATATTACTTACCATCTGTTGTGAGGTTATAGTAAAAAAATAATCTTAGAATTATATTTATTATTTTCAATTTAAAAAGCCCTTTATCAAAAGGTCATTAATAACCATGGTGTGATATTAAGTTGCACAGTAAAAACATTTTTGACAATTAGAGCAATAATGTTACAAAATAAAATAATTATGATCGACACTAAATAAAATTAAATAACAAATAAAATGATATAAAATAATCACACAATTGTAGAGTGCGTGGATTGCAACGTCAGTGAAGTATAAATCAAGTTTATAATTAATATAACATATATTAAACAATTGTACTACATCGTAGCGAAAGATGGGCCTCAATCCTAGCAGGAAAAAGATTCATATCTAGGTGAAGAAGATTCTAGCTGTGTAGGAAAATGGGTAATGGAAAATTGGGTGTATTGTATAACGGATGTGATATCGTGACCACACTGAAGGTCACTGGACATGACCAAAAAATTCCTCCTCCAAGGTACACCCACATGTACCGGAAACCCAATAGACACCACCACGGGGAAGACCTCGAAGAGCGACGCAAGAAAACTGGGTACACACGAAGACAGTAACGCTTACACGTATATAGGTCAAGCATTGTTTTTGGCTACAATACAAGATAAACCTGGGAAAAGAGAACCAAACAGCAGTACTACCAAGAAGAATAGGTCTGGGTTGGGCAGCATTTGGCAAATTACTACTTGTTTGAAAATAAAAAAATCCCAGTATGCCTGAAAAGAAAAGTGTTCGATACATGTATCCTACCGATGTCGACATATGGCCTAGAAACAGCAACACTAACAGAAAAATGCATACACAAATTAAAATGTACACAGCGGGCCATGGAAAGGCAGATGCTCGGCGTGAGCCTTCGAGATAAAATCAGAAATGAAGAAATAAGACGCCGAACAAAAGTTGCCGATATTATGGACCGTATTGCGAAACTAAATAGCAGTGGACTGGACAAATGGCTCGACAGGAGGATACTAGACGGGCACCCAGAATCCTACAGTGCCCTGGACGAAAAATAGAAGCGTCGGAAAACTTCCAAAAGCAGGAAGTACCTGGATGCGGATGGGGAGAAACAGAGATGAATGGAAGAAAATAGAAGAGGCCTACATCCCAGCAGTGGAGGGAAAAAGGCTAAGGAAAAAGAAGAAGAAGAATATTGATTTGTCAGGTGAAATAATTAGCTTAACTGACCGTGAACGCGGACATCCTGCACTGCAGTCACAGTTAATGTTACGTCAGCGGCCTTGTGCAATTGCCTCAGCCGGCGCATATATTGCGAGCTCACGAAGATGATAATCAAGTCACCGCAGCTGGCTAATCAGCAGCTTTCGCTACGTACTTCGAATTGTATACTTTCACTTGCACCCGAAGCTTTTCTCAGGTGAAAAAGAATCATCTACATGAATTTGCGACACTTTTCGAACCAACCACGCTTCGCTTAAAGTATTTAGACGCCAATGTAAGAGCCCCAACTGAATGGACGGATCTGGCGAAGTTTGCAATGCCTGATATTGCAGATCGGAGCAGATGGCGCTCGAAAGTTGCGGCAGTTGTGTCATGGTTGACGATGACCAAGATTGCTCTACCAGGAGCAATGAGGGTAAAGAGGGAGAATGAAATACGGCCCCAAGTATTCCTGAAAAAAGTGAAAGATGCTGAAATGAACGGGACTTGAAGAGAGAATAGATAAGACCACAGAGCATTAAAACGAGGCGTAGATTGATAAATGTTGAAATTTGGATAGTGCTTGACAGTGATCATAATCTTGCTGGCAGCGGTGAGAAAAGGTTAAACAGTTTTTAGAGGAGCCTGCAGCACCAATAGGACTATCACACGGTAGCGGATAACGGAATACACGCAAGATATTGAGGGTAGGAGGGGAAAAAATACCTCCCGTGGACTAACAAGCTTGATGAAGGACAGCAGTAGCCGTCAATACTGACCCCAGGCAAATAAAGACCTGGATTTAATATTGAGGGCTACTTTTGTCAGGTCAGGTATCAAAAGAACCGGTTGTAATCCTGCGATGAAATCAACAAGTATAGTATAATTGAATGGGCTGGCAGTGCTTGGTGTCTCCCAGTCAACTTCGATAAAATTACAAAATCCAATAGTAGAATTTCATCATTGTCACATATCCTTGTATATTTTATAGATATCATTTTCTTATATCTGTTAATATTTCCAAACAAATAATTAAATAAATAAATTCCGATATATCCCGTGCAAAAGAATAAGAATTATAACAAATTGCGTATTTCTATAAATATTTGTAATGTGTGATAAGATGGCCCTTCAAGTTGTACTTGCGAGAACAGGTAAAAGTGCAAAGATGACATGAAAAAGGTTTTTCTCCAGAGTGTTTTACCATATGCGCCTTTAAAGACTTCTGTTGGAAACAAGAATAATTGCACTGGGAACAAGAGAAGCGTTTCTCTCCAGTGTGTGTAAGCAGATGATTCACTAACGACGATTTCAGAGAACAAATATAACTACATTGAGAGCATGAGAAAGACTTCTTTCCAACGTGTTTAAGCATAATATGGGGCTTTAAACTCGACTTCTTTGAACAAGTATAACTGCATTGTGAGCATGAAAAAGGTTTCTCTCCAGTGTGTGTAAGCATGTGCGATTTTAAATAAGATTTTTGAGAGCAAATATAATCGCACACGGAGCATGAGAAAGGCTTTTCTCCGGTGTGTATGCGCATGTGGTCTTGCAGCGTTGTGTTCCTGGTACAAGAATAATTACACAGAGAGCATGAAAAGGGTTTCTCTCCAGTGTGTACAAGCACGTGTTTCGCCAGGTACGATTTGAGGGAACAAGTATAATTACATTGAGAACAAGAGAAAGGTCTCTCTTTAGTATGCGTAAGCATGTGTGACTTTAAACGAGCTAAAAGAGAACAGGTGTAACTACATTGAGAGCAAGAGAAAGGTTTTTCTCCCGTGTGCGTAAGCGTATGGTCCTTTAATCGTGATCTCTGGGCGCAAGTATAATTACACATCGAGCAAGAGAAAGGTTTCTCTCCGGTGTGCTTCATCATGTGCGTCTTTAAAGTAGAATTGTGGGAACATGCGTAGTCACATTCTGGACACGTTAGAAAATTTCGTATTCGTAAGAGACTTTTTTCTGGTTGTTGAGTTGTGCAGTCTGGATCGGTTTTTATGTTTGAAGTGTCTGTGTAGTCCATCCCAGCTTCATGGTGGCTCTCTGGAAAATAATATTTAATTAAATGACAGTTAATAATTTATGAAACATTTTGAATTACTTTTTTAGCAAACACACAAGTCAAAAATTATGTACACTTTTTGTTCGAGAATTTATTTACAGGTTAATTTAGGGATTCGTTCATCATTTTTCTATATAGTCGCCTACTGTGGTGTCTTCAAATACCTACGCCAACTTTACGCAAACAGAAGTTTGCACCGCTATAAAAAGAGTGAGCACCAGTTCTCTCTTTCATTAGGTGGCGTGGAGACAGCGCAGTTTCATTAGGGTCTGTTGAGATTTCTATTTCGGAGAATTCTGGTTGGCATTTTGTGAAAAAATGAAGTAAATTACATAGAACTAGGACGAAAAATAACTAGTTAATATTAAACCGAAATACAAACATAATAAGTCCTTAGTTTTGATGGATTACTATTAGTCCAAATTATAATAGTTTCGTTGTCTGTCCGTCTGTCCGTCATTAAATATTTTTTTATATAAATAAATAAATACTTATCCCTTAGCAACCGACACGTAAATGTACCGTCATTTTTGACGTGTTATAGCTAGTAATAAAATATTTTCCTACCGCTGTCCTGCTCGATTTTCACGGAATACTCCGCGCACTCCTTCTTGACGTCAGGATACGATACATCTACTTCAGCGTGGTCCTGCTCACAGCTCCCGGCGGGAGACCCTGGCTCGCGCTTGATGGGGAGACCATCGGGGGTAACAGCGTCCATGCTGCTGCTTCAATAGGGCTTCGCGAAATCTAGCAAACATAACGCAGTTATATAAAAATCTTCATACAGCTAGAACGAAATTAGAGAAGTTAAAAAGTGTAAGAAATCAATTGCCGCATTGAGCAAGTTCGTGCAACTTTTATCCGAAAACTTCGATTAAGAACGCGAACGGTCAGACGCTGCGTGTTCATGATATTATTTTAAGGAACTGAAGCACGGACGCTTACAAAGAACTATGGTGGAGCCAGACCTGCTAGGACTCTAGTTCCTCGAGCGTCCCAAACGGACCAATCGTGCTCGAGGTATATCGCCCAACGAGAAGCCCGAGGCGCCGGCAAAGTACTAATTCATTCTCTCACCGATCGGCGCCCGCGATACCACGCTCAAACTCGCGCTCCGTATATTATTGTATAACGCATTCTCCAACATGTAAAGTTTTGTTTCTTCAATAAACCAACGAGTTAATTGTAATTACTTCTTTCTATTCATCCTGCATCACATCCCGCTTAGACTTGTCATGCACCTTCACGCACATTTCACACACACGCCTTCAGCGTTTCACTCGACATGCATCAGACTGATTGTGCATTTTGGCAGAGGTGCACAATCGCACTGATTCCTTCGCGAATACACGCACATTACACCAAATCATGTCCGCCACACTGGTGACACCGATATGATTTATAATATCATACAACCATCTGCTAAATAACCAATTAGGCGACTTGAAGCAAACGAGATGTGGATCCGATGAAGAATACTCAAAATAAGCTGCATGGACAGAGGTACGAATGAAGATGTTATGGTTCGTATGAATAAAGAAAAATAAGTTATCAAACTTGAATATCTCAGACATGTGTTAAGACATCCAGAGAAGTAGGAGATCTTGCAGCTCATGGTGCTGGAAAATATTGCTGCGACCCTGGAAGAAGGAGAACGTCGTGGCCTCAGAGATGTGTAAAATAGTTTATTAAAAGTACTTAAATACAAAACGCTAAATACGTATTTTCAAAATACCTTTTATTAAAATAAAATACATTTAGTAGAGATTTTTGCAAGGCATTCAATTCGCTGATTTTAGCACTAATATTTGTTCAAACATTTCATCTTTCATGTTCCGTCTGTGTGGTCACGTCATCATTCCACCAAATGAAAATAGTCGTGCAAAAAGAGCAGAACTTGGTTAACAAGTATTTTATTTAAGGAAAAAATTTTCACAGTAGGATAAAGTTCAAGGAATTTAATCTATTGTCATCATCTTTTTAATATTGTGGTGTTTCCAGATCTATTGTAATGTTGGCATTATCACTAGCTACAGAAGGGAGTTTGTATCAATATCGGCAATACTTACGATGAGTGCGTTCATAAAAAATTAATTTACGTTGAAATTACATGTGAAAAAAGTACGAAGTATGAAATAAAAAATTTAAGATAAGCTTTTTACATTATTAAAAAAAAGTATTTAAAATATATGTATTTCAAATAATTCACATCCCTGGTGGCCAGTCTTATGTACAGCTATTCTGTATTCTACTAAGTGACCATAGCCAACATGATTGAGCATGTAACATTTAGTGACTGTGAATAACAGTGCTCTAGTTAAGTTTGTGTCCAGTGACTTTTTGTGGAATTACTACTTTAATTAGTTTTAAGCGCTTTATTTTCCTCCTACAATACAATAAGTAATAAGGAGACACATAAGAAGAAATCATAAAAAATGAAATAAAAACAAGAAATATACAATAAATAATAGATAGATATAGATAAACCATAAAATAGAAGATAACGTTGCCTTAGTTCTAATAATAGCACTAAGTCAAATTTGTGAAATTGATAGGAGAGGGATAAAACTGATTAGCTTTAATATTCACTACGAAACTACGAGCTATTATATGTTCATTTTGCTCCTTTTTTAACAATTTAAAATAACATTTCACTGCATATCAATTTAATTACAATTTGTTACATGAAAACATAATATTAGAACCATAAACTGTTAAGAAACGATGAAAAGTGTATGAAAGCTCAAAATTATCATCAACAATTACGTACTGAAATATTTTTTTCAACGCCCGTACAAATGCTCAGCCCCTGCCGCTCCAGAAAAGTTTTATATGTTATCGCTTGTATAAAGTCTCCACCCATTTCTTAAAAAAATTTCTCGAAACGTTCACAAAATTCGGTGGAAGCGGATGTACTTTTTGCTAAGCAACCGAAATTCGACCCTACGGCGCTCTAATATGCCATACATTTTGGAAGGGTGAGTTTAGTATGAAGTATAATTGAATTAAGTATTTTGCGTGGGCGACTGGTTGCTATATACATGACCTCCCATCCCATTCTTATTTATAGCATCGTAAATAGGTTTTCTATGCTCTGACTACGAAAATATTCAATTCATCACCAAAGAATCCTACTTCGCGGAAATTCGCTTATTGTGGTGTGGTAGAGTCTGAAACGGATTAACCGCGATAAACGAGGGATAACTGTATATCGAAAAGATAAAATAGATAATTAATTATTAAAAACCAACATCACATTGTATCAGCGACATACACTCATGCTACGCAAGAGAGAGATAGCATACAAGAATGGATAGGGTGATTGTGCTAGTAGTCGGCCATTTTACAGAAAAGTCATCTTTGGAATATCATTGTAAGTTCATTTTTGAAAGGAGGTTTAGAAAAACACGTGTGTATTAAAGAACAGGGAGTTTATTTTTATTATATTTATTGCTTTTTAAAATTGGCCTAACCATAAAAATTAAAATAATATTTTAATGAAAAATGGCTGTTTTGCCAGTAGTCGGCCATCTATGCGTCAGTTGTCGGCCACCTATGCGTCAGTAGTCTGCCATCAGATTTTAGCACAGGGCCGCCAGAGGTCCTTTAGAAATTTGCGCTATACAAGCTTTTTTGTTTTTCAATTTATACTTCAATTCTTTTAAGCTTTTCGACAAATCGTCTCAATTTGTTCATAGGTACGTTTAAAATACACTAATAGTCACAAACCATAAACCAGAAAGAAAATTATTTTTTCGATTGGACATTTTGGTTATATGTTAAAGCCGCTTTCATCTCCATTAATAATCCGATTAAGGTCCTCTAATACATCTTCATCGTTGTTTTCTATTGAATGGGTTTTCAAGTCCTTAAACCAACTTCTTATATAATTTGCGTATTCTTAGTAACGGCGTATGAATAATAAATACCATCTTTCTCCCGGTTTTTCATCTTAGAAACGTGTTTTTATTTTTTCTGTCTTCACAATTTGCTGCACAGTAGTCGGAGTTCTTGTTTTTTAGAGGGAAATGACATTTTGCTAATGCTATTACAAGATTATTAAAGATTCAACAATTTTGTTTTCGCCAGATAACGATATAAAGTGATTTGGTTCCATTTGACGTGTTTTTTCCAATATCCATCCCTTGATGCGGTCCTGCAGTTTTGCCTTAGGAACATCAATTTCCAAACAATTTTTGATAAGCCGCGAGCAATTTTTCCCTTTTCTTACTGCTTAAAGGGCTTTTTGAAGACTATCATCAGTATTCTGATGAAAAACGTATTTTAGTTTTAGTCGCCATTGATACAAAATTAATAATTTCTATATTTAGTTAACATTAGGATGATAAAATATAAATTTCGTCTACCAAAACCGTCCTAAGACGCTGCATGGCCGACTAATGATACATCAATTTTAACACGTCAACCAGTTGTCGGCCCCACACTTCGAAGTTAAAAAAAACATATTATCAGTGTGGTAACTAGCGGCCGACCACTGGCTATTAGATACTAGTGCTATTTTCACTAACATAACACATAAAATCTTAGTAAATTTTGAGCCATTAACAGCGTGAGACAAAAATAAAACCAATATTCGCCGCCAGTAGTCGGCCGCCCCGGCCGACCACTGGATTTTATAGAAAAAATTGTCCCAGTAACCGGCCGCACGAGTTTCAACATAAAAATATTGAAAATGTCTGTTTTATCATTTTAACTTGTAAATTTAGTTCATGTTTTTGCCGATAAATGCTACTTATACAGTGCAAACAAATTAATTAACTTCTACTTAAAGTTTGAAAATTTTCTTAACGATGTTTTCGAAAAACCTGAATCAAAATTGATAGCTCATAACCAGCAGCATATTTTTTGGGTCTACTTAAATGATACCTAAAATAAACGCAAGATGGTGCCGTTTTGTATTTCTTTCGCGGAATAGTGGCCGACTTCTTAGCATTCAAAAATATTATTGAATTATATTGCGAGTGTCAAGTTTATTCAAGTTGAAGTAATTAGTGGCCGACTACTGAAGGTGGCCGGAACACTGGCGAAATCACCCTATATCGAGAACAGAACGGCGTGGGTTCCTTTGTACAGCCGTTAAGTTCTATAATGGACTTTCTGGTGACATGGATAAGAAACTCTTCCATAAGAAGTGGAAATGACTTGTGTTGGAGAGAAGATAGTCTGCAAATCATGATTATTCAAGAATTAGTTGTCTTTATCCATAATTTAAAGTTTTTAGGTGTTAAATTTGTTGTTTATAGTTCTTCTGTGTTATATTTATTACGTATTTGTAATATTTGTGATAATGTATGGAACAAAATCGTTAAAAAAATAGTTATAAAACATGTATGTTTTTGATTTGTCATATTTAGACCAATGGAGAAGATTCACTGCTAAATTCACTGAAATTTCACTGCTAAGTTAACCTAACCTATATTCGCTAAAACCTAGTTTCACTGTAAATATAGTCCTTACCCTGTTAGACACTAGCCAAGCAACCGCTAAACACAAGACCTCGTAACAAATAATGTCCAGCAGAAGCAATATCAACAAGGAGTATCACAACACATGTGAATGATCTGTATCGAGAACTGTCTTCTGACCTGGCTACTCGTAGAGAGAAACGTCGCTTTTCTTCTAGCCGCTTTTCAAAATAACGCAGAAATATACATACTAGCACTTACTAGGCACTTTATTAACCTAAATAAATCAAAATCGGCATACTGCTCACTAAAAATATTGAATAATAAACGAGATAGCTTTGACAGCCCAGGTCGACATTAAGAACATTACCATAGACAATTGATGATATTCATAGACAAATTCGCCATGATTAGGTTTCTCAAGTAGGTACCTTGAATTTTAAAAACATATTAGTCATATTTTTGTCTTACTACAAACCATCACGCCGTTGTCCTGGCACATCAATTTTGTCTCATTGGATTTGTATATTTTGTGTATCAATGTAGTTTGATCATTTATGATGATACATAAATTATCTTATTTATATATTCCTTCGCAGAGCATTATGTACATTTTTAATATTAATGGTGCGACGTAGAACAATATTAACTTGGGTTCTTAGTTTAAATGAAGACATATTTATGTCGGTATACATGTATAGTAAGCTCGACACATACCCACTGTGGGTGAGCGCAATCCGGAATTTCATTTTTTATTACAACTTATCATGCATGATCTTTGGTTGCTGAATGTTTTAAGAGTACCATCCATTCATATTTAGTTTATTATATCTTACCAAATCTTTCGCATTGTGTTCCTCCTGCCGTCAATATTCGCCTTATATATTTTCTTAATCATCCTATAGTCGTACATCTTTTCCACATGGTTAAAAAAACTTCTGTAATCTACTTACTTACTTACGTTACAGCCAGCATTACATTCACTTCTTTATAAATTGTTCAATATTCACTTTATCGTACATAGATTTTCTATATAAGCGCCTAAGCGACCAAAAATATTTATATCGATACTGAATATTTCAAATATTTCTAATAATAAAAACTGATTTCGGACATGTTATATTATTCGACTTTTACATTTTATGTGTATTTTCATCGTCATCCTTAATCATTTAAGTATTTCAAGTCACACATATATGCAAACAAAACACGCGATTTCATTATTTACCTCAAAACTCAAGCGTCACATTTAAAATCACACAAATGAACGCAACAAATGTCACACAATAGGCGGAGTCACCATTGTGATGTACCGGAATATGACGCGAACCAGGTTATTAATTTTGTCCTAGGGCAATACCGAGATCAAAGCGCCCATGCTTCGAAAATCACGCGCCATGTGGTCAGTTAGAACACTTAAAACATCAGTTAAAACAGTTAAAACAACCAGAACAGCCCCGGCATGTTCGATCTTTTGTCCGAGGACGAAATATGTGACCTATTGTTTAAAAAAAATAACATTAATAACAACTTAGGATAGCCCACCATAAAAATAATACGAAACAATGAAATTAGAAAGTTAGGGTTGCCGAGGGCGTTGGGCATCGCCGAAGACATTAAGAGTGCACGGCCTTTTGTTAGGGTGGACAATATGTTCGCAACCTTTTGTTCTTAGGTAACATCTTGAAAGGGTAAAGAACGGTAAACCTTTTCTTGCAGCGGGACGTATATCTCTAACCCCGATTAAACAATAGAAAGAACATCTTGGCCAAATGCGAACACATGGGACAACGGTTTAGAAAGCTGCGTTTGTTAGAGAAGTCGCCATTGTTTTGGGAAAGACATTTTTTAGAAAAACAAGATAATAATTCCGAAAGTCGTCGCAGTAAACTTACTATTGTCCTCGACAGACAATAGAGATGTATTAGAAAGCGCTGACATACCGATCCCCCACATGGCGACACACTCCGCAAGATGTAGGATCGTATAAATTATATTATTATTATAAGGGCGCGAGGATCCCGCAACGCACGACCAGGCGGTCATTATCAATAAAGATAACAGGGGTCAATCAATTAAGAAGGTAGAGGCCGAATTAGAAATTGAGGCAAAGTGGTGAATCATAATATCAATGTAATATGTACCTAATTAATGAGCAACTGATATGTTTAATTTAAGTAAGGTAATGATAGTTTAGATAACCCAGGCCACCTCTGCAGGTGGATGTTACTCGTTTTATATGTAGTTTTCTCATTTATTCTGTATTCTATTGTTAAGTACCGAAATGAACGGGACATTGCAATTTGAAATAATAACGAGATCATCCCGAATTAACCTAACTTGTAGCAAATTATAAAAAATGTATTGATCGTAATAAAAGGAAAAAAACTTGATTATATTATTGCCGACGATGTTTGATATTGGTGTAATACATAATATGTAATGTTTTAGAATATTATCTCGTGAAAAGATGTAACACGGTTGACGAGATATAAGATTCCGACTTTTTAGTCTTTTGAAATCTGTCTGCAGAATGAATTTTAGCACACGGGGTTGAAACAAAATAGTTTAATTAATTGCAAATAAGTAAATGCCGTGTTGGAATAAACATTAATATTACTTTAGATCGAGGCTTTCATGTCTTATGTTTTCATGTATTACACCTAGTTGAATAATGTTAATTTGTGAGTTTTAATTATTTTTAAGAATAATGTTAATTTGTCATTAGTTATTCAAGCTCCCAATATTGTGTTTTTTTTTAATACAAATTTGTAGGTTGTAGGTATATAACCTATCTGTAAACATGCAATTATTGTTTTGATTACTCGTTTAAGCAAGATGATTCGTCGGTCTGTTTTAAAATAGTTGTTTTAATCTAGTAATAATAAAGCTCAAATAATTAATTTCACTCTTTACGATACACGATTCACTTTGGTATTTGTCCGCTTTAAAAAAGAAAAACATAACGAAAATTCGGAAGTTAGTTAATTGTAGTAGGGACTTCCGTTATTGGTAGTGTTTCAAAAATAATTCTTGTTTGGAAAATTTTCAATTGTCTGCCTGGTGGAATGTGGCTTATATAATTTTTTTAGTGTTCTCTATTTTCATTTTTTTCTTATAAGAAAGCTGATTTGATAAGATAATGATTAGTATAATGAAACTCCTAAAAAAAAATGTTTTGCACTCAATCCAGCTTACATATTGAAGTACGAATTTTCATTATTTAGGTGTAAATAATGTTACATTAATTAATTTACGCCAAGTTTTCTTAATTTTTCTTCTAGTAATAAGGTTTAACATAATTTCTTGAAAAAAAAATGTTTATCGAATTTGATTATGTTAGTATATGTAAGCATTCCTTTTGGGCAAAGGGCGTTGATGCAAATTCATGTACTTTGTAATCCCAAAAGAAATTACAAAGATGTATACAGAACATTAACATTAGGGGACCCGCTTGAGGCATGTATCCCATGTAAATAAGTTTTTATGTTAATTGATTTACTAAGAAATGCCACGATGTCTGTATAATTTTAGCCCTTTGTTTTGTATCTCTATGTCACATATTGACAATTATGTTTGGTCCAACTAAGAAATACGATAGCTTGTTTTATTTAAGCTAAAATTAAAAATAAAACTAAGTATCAAGTACATTTTGTCATTGTTAAAGAAAAAAAAATTAAAAAGAAAAAGAAAGGAAGAGAATATGCGGAGTGGTAAATTTTAAATACCGTCCGGTTTATCATATAAAAAAAAAAAAGAAATAATAATGATTTTGTGGAGGCATCGAAGATAATCAATGTAAATGATAAGGATTGACCTGTAATGATGTAATGTATAAATAACGTTAAATCAATGTTAATGATAAGGATTGACCTGTAATGATGTAATGTATAAATAACGTTAAATCAATGTTAATGATAAGGATTGACCATAATGATGTAATGTATAAATAACGTTAAATATTGGGAGGCCTACTGTAAGAATCAAACTGACACTTAATAATAAGATTGATATTGTAATGCATACTTAAGGAATTTTACTGTGATCTAATGAAACCCTACGTTCAATCCCATGTAATTAGTCAATAATGGTAGAAATAACTGGTCGATAAAAATATGTCTATCTGGCGTGTCGATTTAATTAAGTATGTATATGTAAGCAGTTTTGTTTTTTGGGTAATAAGTGTTGATGCGAATTTGTGTTTTCAATTTTCCGCCTTTGCCAATTTGTACTGTAATATTTTCCTTAAGTTTAATTCATTTTGCAATGTTTTTTTTTGGTGACGGGATAGGGATATGAACAGTGAACAAAGCGTTCGTGAAATAACAAAGTGTTTAGGCCTACATACCAGAAAAGCATCGAAATTAGCCGCAAACTGGGAGAACAATAGGGGGCGGAACGGAGGCAACATTGGGTTCAGTAACCAATAGCGTTAATCGGGGCTTGGGAGGGACCGAGAGAGACGAATGAACGACGGAGGCGGACATCAAAGAAGCCAATCGGCGAAAGACCAACTGGAGGCTTCCCCTCGAGCCCCGCGACCACACCCTGGGTCGCCGGGGAGAGAATATAAGGCGAAGCCAGCCGCCAACAAGGCAGTTCAGTTGAGTTGAGTTGAGGGTGGAGGAGAAACTAGAGATTCTAGCGGTGCCCGTAAAAACAGTATCGCCGATCACTCTAGTAACTCCTGGAGGAGCGAAAGTCGAACGGTAACAACCGCCATTCGCTACCGAGTGCTGTGACGCACCGCCGCAAACGCCTAACTATCAGTGCCGCCGCGACGCCGCAGTGTACCACCGCGACGGAGAACCGACGCTCTGCCGACGACCGCACGAGTACCCCGACGACGCCAGAAGCCGTAGAAGAAGCCTGCATCCACAGAGGAGGACCAGCAGAAGCCGCCGCCGACCGAAAGAAGCGGCACGAAGAAGACATCCTTCACGTTCTCCGCAAACAGGTTTACCAGCTTAAAGACTTTTTCTCCCGCTCGCCTAGTGCTACCAAAAAGGCTTCCCGTCACCACCCATTTTGACTTTAAGATAAGACTCTGTATGTGCTTTGTTTTTTTTGTTGTTTAATAGTTTGTTTCCCTCTCTAGATTAAGATTAATTTAAATTGTAAACCGACTACCACTTTGCCTCGCTTTATGTAGATCATTTGCTACTTTGCCCAATATAGAAACTTGTAAAATTGTTTCGATTTTATTATTTTTATATCCCTTCACCCGCCTCGAGATATCAGTGTCCCAGTCAGTCACCTGACGTTTTGATTGTACCTAGGGGAGGGCGTAACCGCCGGCATACGTAGATCTGAGATCTCCCGGCCGGTTTATCACGCCGTGAGTTTATATCACCTCAGACCCTACCCCCCCGACTCCGGTATATCAATTGCATGAACAATTGAAGACCCCATGGCAAGAAGTTGTTAACTAACATACGAGTTCAAAAACATATTAGTCATTTGAATTTCGCATTTGAAAAATATGTTTTATTGCTAATTCAAGATTAATTTTTATTGATTTATGTCACTAAAATATCAAAAAAGTATTTAAAGTAAAAAAAACGCACATATGCACAAAAAAATAAAAAGACACTAATATTCCCTAAAAAAAATGTAGTTAACAACCATTTTTTTGCTTCTGGAACTCGTTTTTAATAGAATAACACCCTTTTAAAAGTGGTAAAACATCAAACAACCCTTCAAATGCCATCCATTATCCAAAATTACAAAATACCTGGCATGTTAATTAATAATACAAACATGGTATGTACTATTTAAAATTATTGACAAATAATATATAAGAACATTATTATACTAGTCTTCAAATAAAAACAAATATATGACAGGACTGCCAGAGTAAAATTTATATTAACCATAAATATTCCAATCAAATTAAAAGGCGTGTTAATTTCATAATGATGGCAAGAACATGTTATTATTGAAGATAAAATATTCTTCCCATTAGTACCTTGATATAGTTATCACTACCGTGGAGGATTAATTCCCATAGAATCGACGGCGAACGTGACGCGGATCCACATTCCAATAATTGCTTTGACAGATGGTCGCTTCACTACACAGGATTTGCCCGGCCACCGTAATACAAATAAATAAGTCGGGGAACTGACTTTAAAATAAATTAAAATTGGATTTTCAGAGATAATATTTTGTTGATACGTGCAAGGAATAATAGGATTAACATAGTTTTATGACCAGCAGAGCTTGTCGGCGCCGCTTTTAACATAGGAATGGGCCCGGACTTTAGGACATTTTAGAATTCCCGACGGCCGGGGCAATAAAACGGTTGCCGACACAGAAAAATATTTTAAAATTATCAGTAAATTGGTTTACAAAGGTTTTTTTCTGGAACCGGCGGTATAATAATATTTCCGAATAAATCGTCCCAAGGGAATGGGGAGGAAATCCCATCTGTTAACAAGCAGCTGGCGGGAACAGAGAAAAGATTATGCCTAGGCGTTTGAAATCTATTACTAAATTCCCAGATGATTTATCAATAATTGGGAGGAGAGGTATCGGTTATATAACTAATAATAATTTAATAATTCAACTAACGATTTAATGTCCCCAGTAATATATATCATATATCGATGATATATTATGTGTGATGTATAGGTAAATTTAACTTTGAAAGCGAGAGTAAATACGACGCCGTGATCCCAAAACAAAAAGCAATTAATTACGCAACGACAATAGGTACACGCAGACTTGATGTATCATTTAACACACACAAAAAAAAGGAAACAAAGTCAATGGAAAGTAAGAAACCTATAAATTAATAAAATAAATACAAGATATCATATAAATATACTGTGTAGAATCAGGATTATTTTTTTGTATTAATATTCGTAATAGCTATTTTTTTTTGCTTTTCTAATCAAAATTTATTGTAATGTGAAAATACATATAGGTGAATGATAGACGATGTAACTTGTAACTATGTAAAATAAAATGTAAGTATAATCTCTTGTATCTGTACCTAAAATATTGTGGCAAATGTTATTATTAATTATTATTGAATGACTCGTCAAAAAGCTTTTATTTTAAAAGATATAATTAAGAGTAAGATTTTAATCTACAAAAGGCTGAAAGATTTTTTTATCTGGAAACCGTGAAAAATGGAATTGCCAATTAATGAATACAAATTGGCGAAATGCCAGAATGGATTAATTTTTGAATTAAAGAAAAATAAACATATATCTATAGTTATTTTTTGTAAGATTAAATTGTCGATAAAATGGCTACTTTGTATAGTTGTAATAATTGCTTAATGTTATGATTTAGTTTTAATCAAAATTGAAAACACCTCGAGATGTCCTTCTATATTAAGTCAAATGTGGTTTATTCTATGCGTGCTGTAATGATTTTTGTAGACAGTAAAATTATACTTACTGTATGTTTAATAATTATAATTAATCGTTAGAGTGATATAAGTTTGTAATAAGCGAGACTGTGTCATTTATTAAATTCTATGTGAATATTGAATCGTTTTGGGTTTAGGAAAAATATGCTAACTTATGTTTTATCGACGGATTCCTTTCCTTTAGGCATATAGAGGATATACCTAATTATTTTTAAAATCAATAACCTTCTTTTAGATCTCAAAAAGAGAAACGAATTTAATGAGACACTGACTCAGTGCTTTTAATTAATATGAATAGATTATTTGCTCAAATATGTGGAAAGAGTGGACCGTATTCTTTTGTTTCAAATACTGCCTATCTAATATTATTAAGGTGTCAAAAAAAAAATTGATTTGTAAGGACTATACCTGTTAGTTTTTTTTTACTTTTGTTAACTTACGTTTTTTTTCTCTATGTAATTGTTGGTCCAGAAGAAATGAAATTAAAAGAAATTTTACTGGAAATTTAATTATAAAAAAAAATTATAGAATTTAATTATAAAGTTAATTATAAAATTTAATTATAAATTTAATTATAAAAGAATTTAAAAAGAAATTGAACTACACAAAAAAGGAGTAGTTACGGCTGGTGTAGGCACGGGAGCCGCTATTAAGGAAAAGTTGTGCATAAGACCGAGCACTGCACATGGCCAGGAGTCGGAAAGACTGAGGAAGCCGCCGGGGGCGTGGCCGAGAAGGAGATCGAGGGTGACGAAGCGCTGGTCCAACCAAGGAAGAGAGATCGGCACGGGAACCAATGACGAGACAGACGAAGAAGATTAACCCAATGGCGAACTTGGAGGGCGCTGCCCTGTAGACTCGAAGACCAACACCCCGCTCGAGCAGAGTATATGAGGGGGCAGCCAGCTTCAAGCGAAGGAGTGGTCGCTCGCCACAGCTGGAGCAGTACGGACGTACGGACAGGGCTGGTGTTCTTACCGCCGCCTGCTCCCTCATCCCGCCCGGCCTACGCGCCAGTGACAGTGTACCAACAAAGTGTCGGCACCGCGCCGAAAGTGTTAAACCAAAGCGATTTTCCGCTCGCCCCGACCCGCTCCGCCGTCTAGTCAGCACCTTGTGCGGAGGTGCCTCGTGTTCGAGCGTCTGCGACAGTGAATCAACAAACTGTCGGCACCGCGCCGAAAGTGTTAAACCAAAGTGATCTTCCATTCGCCGCGACCCACTCCGCCGTCTAGTCCGCACCCTGTACGGAGGTGCCGCGCGTTTGAGTGAAAGTGTGCGTAATTGCTTAGACACAAACTCTCATCAAGACTTTATCAGTGCTCCTGTATAAGTATTTTATTTTATCTATATCTATTAATATTTCAATATAGTATATTCTATATTATTTTTATCCTATATTATATTCCATATTATTTTATTCATATTATTATTTTACATTATTCTTATTATATTTCAGTTTATTATATTATATATTATTTTTTCATTATTATTTTATATTATCTTACTTTATTTTACTACATTATATTTTATATTATTTTATTATTATCTTATTTTGCTTATTCTATATATTATTATTCTATATATCATTATACTAATATTATTCATATAGTTTAATTTACACTATCTTCTATCTATTCTTTTTTATTTCTTTATCTTTATATTTTATACTATACTAGAGTGACTTAAATTCAGTGAAACACAGTGAGATTCGCCTGCATACTGTGGGTTTTTTGCCGTAAAGGCTTTTTTACCACAGGGTACACTCGCTTGGCCACAGTGATCAGGACACATACGAACTCGTTATAGTCGTAAGCCAAAACAGTGTACGATTGTCAGTTGCGAATCGAGAGGAGATCCGAAGTGCGGGTCGTAGTTACGGACGTGAAGCAGGAAAAGTGAGGTCACAGTCGAACCGAGATCGGGAGTTGAGAGGTGACGCTGAAGTGAAATCGGGAGTGGAGAACGCCCAACGCCTTAAGTACTCTTTTTATGTATACAACAATCGAGATTTTTGCAGAGACATTTATTTTAATAGCGATTGTTTTCGCATAAGTTAGTTAATAAGTAGAATATAAATTTTGTGTTTGCTTTTCCTTTTATTCATTAAGTTAGTTAGAAAGTTTGAATTTAATTAATGTGATTTTTTCTCAAAAATATCCTATGAGTAATTAGATTGTACATTTCTATGTTGTTTTTTTTTAAATATTAATTAGATAATTTCGAATTTTAAACTAACTTAACTTTTCTCCAAGTAATCTTCCTCAGGGAAGCAGATTGCGTAATTTTCTGTTCCTTTCTTTCATATATATATAATTGTGGATTGTGTTTAAATTTTAACTTCTCTTCAAAAAAAATATTTTTTTTTTTGGAAATTGTATGTGTTGTTTGTATATTTTCTTTCGCCTATTATAATAATTGAATTTTCTGTAAATACTATAATGCCTTGCCTTTGACTGTGTGTATATTAAACTGCGTGAACCTCGAATTACCGCGCCTAATTTACACCTCCTGCCATTCCTTCCTCTGTGACTAAATTATGTATGATACCGGTAAGTCGTAGAGCCACGACTGCACCGAAGAATAGACGGTGCCCGTAAGTGGAGGGCGCTCGTCTTCATAGAAAATTTGATATCAAAGAGTGATATCAACCTCATTTGATTTTTACTTCCTTTCTTTTAACTCGTGGCTTTCTTGTTTTCTTGACGAAAAAACTTTGGATCGATTTTTAACCATTTTCCCGTGATCCAATCAAGCTGAAACTTTGCAAGCAGACTCGTGGCGACGATCAAGAAGATCTATCAAATTTTCGTTAAAAAAATTAATTATAGTATTATTTTGGATTTTTAGAAAATTTAATTGATTTTTTAAAATTGGAAACCATACCAATGTTTGATTACTACCAACAGCGGCCTGACGACGTCACGGAATATTTAAAATTTGAATTACTCCGTAATTAATTTAATTACTCAGTAATATGTACTTCACTACGAATTTCGAAAATTAATGACAATTGGTTCACAGATGACAGCAAAATTCACAAATATATAAAAATCTTGATTAAATCGACTGACAAATGTTTTTAGAATTTAATCTTCAAAGCATGAAGTGTCATATCAAAGCTCAAAACATCTGACATTTTGGAAATATATTAAATTCCTGTAAGTTTAGTGTTATGTTATGTTTTAATTCGTCTTTAATTGTTGTTATATTTTACAAAGAAAGGGAGTATAATAAAAACTTGGTTTTTAAGGGTTAGTTTTTTATAAAAAAGTGTAGTTAACATGTTCATCCCTATGATTTGAACATGTTCTAATTATTTTTAAGTTCTGAACTTATTTCCAATGGAAAGAGCGTACATTATTTAGTTTAAAGGGCTTATTAACTTATTTTTGAAAAAAATGTTAGTTAACAACTTCTTTCCATGGGGTCTTCAATTATCTTTTCTAATTTCTCTCAAGCAGAGGGTGCCAAATGATGTTTTTAGCCTATGTAACATTTTTTTATTAGAACGGGATATCATATTTTGCCTCCGAATCTATTAAACTTCGAATGTCACATATGTAACTATGTATAATGTCACATATGTTACTATGTATGAATGTCGTATATGGTTATACATGTAACTACCCCAGGAAAGACAGACCGCCACAGCATTTACGACTACCCACTTTGATATTTTATGTAATTACCCAGAATGCGTCAAAAAGAGCATTACTTTCCCAGAATTGAAAACAATGTAAAAAAGTTTGGAAAAAACCACACAAAAAATGAAATATTTTAGAAAGATGAATTCCAATTGTAAAGAAACAATAATTGTAAGTGAACAAAGTGACACATATTACAATAATTTTAATAAATTTAATATAATCTAATAATTTCGTAAAGCAAAAAAATTTACAGTAACATGAAATAATAATACATCCCTAAAATCGTAAATCAAGTAACTGTTCTAATTTTCAATTCAATAACCAATCATTCGTCAGATTTTGAATTGATCATCTATATGATTGGTACTCGATTCAAGATGGTCGACAACACATTATTTATATTACTGGGACACTAATTTCAAGTGAATAAATTTTTGACAGTATATTTTTGAGTTTGTTCAAATTTTTCAGAACAGTGCTGGATTTTTGTCACAGGGACATCATTGATTGATTAATACTGTCCCTGTGACAGACAAATCCAGAACTGTTCTGAAAAATTTGAACATACTCAAAAATGTTCTGAATGAAAATACTGGTAAAAAATAAATTTAATAAAATTTTAAATAATATTTCTGGTGTATCCTAGTGTAATGCTAGTAATTCGGATGAATTTCATTACACAGATAAAGTATATTGCTATCAAATTCCATAATCAACTATATATGTCTCATTAGCGACATCTACGGACATTTAGGAGGAATGAAAAAACTGATGCAGGCCGCGTGGAGGATGGTTGCAACTCATATGTGAAACGTGGCGCATAATTTAAATATATATACAACTTCCAAAAATAAGTAGACATGGCATATTCTATCATGGGTGGAAATGGCGAAGGTTACATTGTGTAAAGTGATCACTTAAGTCAGCCGTATGTTAGGTCGTAAGCCCTTTGTACACCCAAAGACTTTTTCCCATAAAAATACAGTTTCGTCTCTGTGAGACATCTTTAATATACATTGATTAAATTTTTGACAGTTTAATGAATGCGCGCGCATTTCGTGGTCTCGCATTCCCGCTACAATAAAAATTTAACCCTTAATGCACCAAAAGAAAATAATTTATATAATACAATTTGGAACACTAATCAAATTCCAATCGACAGGTTCGTTCCTGTATCTCCCTCCATCTGATTACTTGAGCCGTGAAATTAATTTGCGATTTCATTATTTTTAATAAATATTAATTTTTAACACTGTTTGGTTCAAAACTGTGTACCTATTCCTTCTTACCCGCAAATTCCTTGTTACATAATTAGTACAAAATCTGCTCCCGCGATAATTGCACTCCTCCAACTGCGCATATCTACTTCACGAAGTACTTTATGTCTCCTTGATGTACGTCTGTCCGTCCGCCTGTCTCCGTATTTTCGTGTAACGTCCGTAATTTCGTTCGAATATAACAACCAAACTAAACCGGCGGAGACGGGGCTTGAACCCCGGGTCAGCAAACCAGAAGACGGCAACGATAGCGATGTTGTTGTCGCCGAGCCTGCAGTGCCCGTACATACATACAATACAGTACATATGGCCAGGATTTAGAATAGTACATTTAACTGCCAGGAGGGGAGATTTTAAATTTTTTTTTTAAATATTTTGGTAAAAGTCGCTATTACTAGTTCATAGGTGTGAGCTATAAATAAGTAAATACTTATTCTTTAGGACGATCAAGTTACAGTACCGTTATTTTTTTACGGATAACAGCTAGTTATGTAAATAATAAATCAATTTTCAGACTATATCCAAGTGAAAGTGTGTCAGTGATATAATTTAAGCGTTTAGTGAACTTGGTGATCTTTACAGGACAGTATCGTACCATATTGAAAACATCAGCAATAAATACATGCAAGTTGTCTCCGTAATTATTGATACTAGATCATGGTTGCTTGAAAATTTTCGACTCATTATCAAGTCAGGAATCCACCTGTAATGCTACTAGCTATGGAACACTTAATATTGCTTTAAAAACTCCAATCAAAAATATAGATATCTGATCACCAACGGCGACATCTGCACTGGTTTATGGGGAAGACAACATTCTTAACCACAGGTGGCGGTAGTAAAAATACAACACACGTGGAACAATGTGTGCATATTAGACATACAAAGAATTTACAATTTACAAATTTATAATTTCATAAAATTTGATAGATGAGTTAGTGTATCATCGGTGAACGTTACATTATATAAAGTGGTCACTTAAACCAGCCATACGAGAGTTCGAAAGTCCTGTGGACACCCAAAAAGACTTCCATACCTACTTTCTCATATAAAAAAGTAACACATCTTTAATGTGTCGTCATTGATAATGTCCCCCTGGGGATAAAATACAGTATTGGGTTGTTTGAAAATTTTAATATATACTCAAAATATTCTGATATTTTTTTCATTCAAATGCCAAAATTGGGATTATCTAAAGAATTTTATATTATTAACATTTACGACCATATCCTTCGATTTTGGTATTTTGTGTAGACGATGATAGTCACCAATTTGTAAAGAGTGAGAGAAAGAAGTTCCGACTCCCCTCACCGTATCTTCCCGTGTTCATGTATGCGCCACGATGTGATTAGATATCAAGTGTGGCAATTAAGTAAGAAGGGCACAAGGTAGCAAGGATAGTTACTCACGGTTGGTAGATTCAACGATTTATTGTAGATGCAAGGTTTACAGAAATTGATTTAAATGTAACAGTTACAAGTTAGTTAAGGTAACAAAGCTAAGCGACGGTACACGGTCAAAGGAGAAATAACGTAGGAAACAGGGAAGCGCCAGTTCATTATTCGCTGCCGCTGCGTTTACAACCTTTGCGTGGTTGACCCGACTAAAGGCACGTTCACACTATAAGCCAAGAACTGATCCCTAAGTGACCGATCCAACAAAGGACAGAGAGCGGTGTAAGAGAGCAGTCCAAGCGATAGGCTTCCGATATAAGAGATGAAAACGAAGACGATGAAAAAAAAAGAAGCGTATTTACGGTTTAATTAACTCGATGGACTTGTATTTTAACTTGGCCTTTCAGATAACAGTTCCAGTTACAAGTTCTTTTCCAGCGTGCGTACGCGTTACATGTCTTTTTAAACCTGATTTTCGATTGCAAGAAAAGCTGCACTGTGAACATGAAAACGGTTTTTCTCCAGTATGAGTTAGCATATGAGCCCTCAAGCTGCTTCTCTGATTACACGAATATGAGCACTGTGCACACGAAAACAATTTTTCCCCAGTGTGAGTCAGCACGTGTATTTTTAAGGTTGATTTTCGAATGCAGGAATAATTGCACTGTGAACATGAAAATGGTTTATCTCCAGTATGGGTGAGAACATGTCTATTTAGATAAGATTTGCGATTGCACGTAAAATTGCACAGTGAACATGAAAATAATTTTTCATCGTTGTGAGAAAGCGTATGTATGTTTAACTCTGATTTTCGATTGCAAGCATAATTGCACTGCAAACACGAAAACAGTTTTTTCTCAGAATGCGTAAGCATATGCAATTTTAATGATGAATTTCGATTGCATGAATAATTGCAGACTGAACATGAGAATGGTTTCTCACCAGTATGCGTTAGCATATGCGATCTTAAGCTACCATTTTGATTACATGAATAAGAGCACTGCGAACATGAAAATAGTTTCGCCGAAGTATGCGTAAGCGCATGCGTTTTGAGGATCGATTTTCGATTACACGAATAGGTGCACTGAGAACATTTAAAAGGTTTTTCTCCAGTATGTGTAAGCATATGCGTAGTTAAGTTAGATTTTTGAATGCACACATAATTGCACTGTGAACATGAAAACTTTTTATCTCCAGTATGAACTAGCGTATGGGCTTTCAAGCTGTATTTCTCACTACACGAATAGGTGCACATTGAACACGAAAACAGCAGTTTTTTGGTGTGCGTAAGCTCATGTATTAATAAGTATGATTTTCGATTACATGAGTAATCGCACTGTGAACAGGAAAACAGTTTCTCTCCGGTGTGCGTTAGTATGTGTAATTTTAAGGTTGCTTTTCGATTGCAGGAATAACTGCACTGTGAACACGAAAACGGTTTCTCTCCACTGTGGTTAATCTCATGTCTTTTCAGATATGACTTTCGATTGCATGAATAATTACATTGTGAACAGGAAAATAGTTTCTCTGCTGTAGTATGAGAAAGCAAATGTATGTTTAAATCCGATTTTCGATTGCAAGCATAACTGCACTGCGGACAAGAAAACAGTTTGTCTCCTGTGTGGGTAAGCATATGCATTTTTAAAGATGAATTTTGATTGCAAGAATAATCGCATTGTGAACATGAAAAAAGTTTCTGTCCAGTATGATTAAGCATATGCGATCTTAAGTTACGTTTCTGATTGCACGAATAGGTGCACAGTGAACATGAAAAGAGTTTCTCAGTGGTGTGTGTCAGCGCGTGTATTTTTAAAATTGAACTTCGATTGCAGGAATAATTGCACTGTGAACATTTAAACGGTTTTTCTCCGGTATGCGTGAGCATATGCATGGTCAAATTAGATTTCGTAATGCATGCGTAATTGCACTCTGAACATGAAAACTGTTTTTCACCGGTGTGAGTCAGCATATGGGCTCTCAAACTGCCCCTCTGATTGCATGCGTAACTGCACAGATTACACGAAAACGGTTTCTCTCTTGTATGCGTAAACATGTGTATTTTTAAATTTGATTTTCGATTGCAGGAATAGCCGCACTGTGAACAGGCGAATGGTTTCTCTCCACTGTGAGTGAGCATATGATTGTTGATGTGACTTTTCTGATTGCGCTGCACTGAATAAGTGCACTGAGAACAAGAAAACAGTTTCACTTCTGTGGCGGTCGATTTGGGCTCTAATTTTAGCTGCAATTTTAACTCCTTTTCATGAATGGTCGAAAGCACACTGTTTACCGAGACAGGATCATGAACACCCAACAGACCTGCAAGAAAAAATGTTTTTAATAATTACTGACGTGAGAAGTCCTTCATATTTTATTACTGTAATTGTCAACAGGATTTTTAAATGTATAAATGTTAATCCTCGACAACCGGATGACTGAAATTTAATAAAGAATTTTTTAAATAAGATATTTGGGGTTAAGTTGTGCCCCGTCTCTGAACGGGAGGGTTAATAAGGGTAAGTATTTGCATGAATTGAAAATAAATTCTAAAATATTAATTTAATTGTACAAATTTATGAGTAACTCTTGAAATCTGAAATTTTGTGCAGGATACTTTTGCAAAAAAAGTTTTTTTAAAGGAGTAAAATTCATTAAAATAAAAATAAAAATTGACGTAACTATTGCACATAAATACTTTTTGCTTTCATTGTTTTCAGCGTACATTGGTTAATATTTTAATTCAAAATGGCAGAGTTATGAGCTATCCCGCAAAGTTTATTTTCGGGTTTGAGTGAAATCAAAAAGCTAATCATTTTCTTGTTAAACGATCCAATGTCTACAATGTAGCGCGTGATGGATTTTTTTTGCGCAAATGACATAAAAAAATCGGTCAAATGGCGGTTATTGGTGAGAAGTGCGCATAATTTGAAAAAATCGGCCCAATAGACATCTCCTCCTAGAATCTGCAAAAAGGAGTTTAGAGAAAAACGCGAAACAATAACGTAATCCGTTTAAGAATTCGCCTACCACGCCTGTTTCAAATTGCTTTATTTTTTAATGAGTAATGGCTCAAATTATTCTTAGAACTTCGAGCAATAAGACGAAATAAAAATAAAAAAATTAGAAAATTTCAAGGTTACTCTATTACTTTTATACAATGAAACAAGGTAAATAAGAGAGAAACGGAGCAGGAAATGTCTTCCATAGCCCCGAACCCTGCGCCGGCCAATAGGAGCGCCCTCTTACAGCATTCCCAGTGTACCTACATGACCTTTTTTGTCACGCAACACATAAACAGTGAATGGAGACCCACCGCATTCTCAGGACCGTTTCTGAGCAAAAGCTCCCATATCGGTCATACTCATACGCCGCCAGGTTGACCTTTTTCTACTCTAAAGGCCATCTCCGTGCCGCGCCGCGTAAAGGGCGACCCGGCAACGATAGGCCTGCAAAAGTCCACTCACTGTCCCTCTCCCACAGTAAGAAACCCTTTATTAAATGAAAAGTAAACAAAATAATACATACAAAATCAAAAGAAACATAGTGATGGAGATAATGAAATAATCTTAATGTAATAGAAAAATCAGAGTAATATAGTGAATCAAAGAAACATAGCAATGGAAGGTAAGAAAAATAATCGAAAATAAAAAATTAACATCAAGAAAGAAAACATATAAGAAAGGCAGTACACAGTAGTCTAAACACGCCAAGCTTTCGACAAGGTATTGCAAGCCGATACTTAACCACAACACCAACACTCACAATAACACATCAGACCTGATGATGGACCCTGCAATGGGATCCTAAACGTCGGCCAGAGAGGTCGCAAAAACACGGCATAATACCCCAGAATACCCAAACCAGAACATTCTTTACCTCGATGACGTTCGGTGTCCTTAAAAACGAAGTTCGGTGACAATACCGTATCAGAACTACCATTCACACAACAATAACTTATGATGACTCGCAAAAAGGTACCTTTCAGGATCCCTTTCGGGATCCCTCGAGATTAGAATTTCCAATCCCGCGGGATCCCTAGGGATCAGGATCAAGAATACTTTTGTGTTTTTTTTTTGTTTATAGAGCGGATAACAATTAACGACAATGCCTTACATTTTTATATTAGCAATTTAAATGAAATGTTCATTATTAATAATTGCATTAAAGTTTTTGTAGGCGTTTTTCCAAGCATCAGTCAGTCGATGTAGTAGAGTTAGTAGTAGTTTTTATTACTATGTTTAGGTTGACAAAATACAGAAAATAGTATTCAAAGCTATTTTCATTATTTGAATGTGACATGAATATAAGTTTTAAGCACTTACTAAAAGCTCTATAGACATACACAATTAAACATGCAAAACTTAAGAAATGTTGATCAATCCCGATAATCTCGTCCGATTTGTCGGCTCGGGATTGATCTCGTATGCCCCGAGATCTTGCGGGATCCCGATCTCGCGGGATCGGGATTGCATTCCCTAATGCCAACTCAGCACAACGTGTTCAACACTACACCCCTTTCAGGACTGCCAAATAAAAATTGTTATATTCTTGGGAGGACAACTCTGTACACTCCTGCGGGGAAGCGTGATTGCTCAATACTTAGTAACAAGAAATCCAACTCCTCACCTGTGTCCTTGGTGGCATTCCGGGAGTACTCGGAGCACTCCTGTTTGATGTCAGGATACGATATGTCCACATCAGTACAGATTGCTCCAATTCCTGCTCCTTCACTTTTAACATTGCTGAAACCTATTCCTGAAATCAAAAATGATAATCTTTAATAAATTATTAGCATACCGCTTTTCCCAGGATAGCAAGATTTATAATATCTCAACATATGATAGATGTGACGCACTTATTTACGACATGTGTCAAAGGTCATCGCATCAAAATTTACGAAGTGTACAATGTTATATATAGGCGATCAACACACTATTGTGAAAATAACGCCAACCAATGAGGAAATATTTAGTATTGTATTGCATACAGTTTAATACATTTTTTTTACAATTTTCTTTTCTAGTCTATTTAAACAATAAAATACATCACTTATATAATTGTGTTATACACAGTACCTCTCCATTTAAGAGCATTGCTCTTGTGCTCAGACGAGGTACTTCACATTTTTACATATAATTATTTTATATTATATTATATATATATATATATATATATATATATATATATATATATATATATATATGGGATAAGTTCTCTTAATTTTTTTTCAATTGTTTTTTATTTCGATTGGAAGACTGTTAAAAAAAATTATGCCTGAGTATATCAAATTTTCTTGATATTTTTTTGTATTGCATTTTGGGATTTTAAAGTTGTCTTGTAATCTTGGTGATGTGTTTTTTTTTCAGAATTTTGTATGTACGTTTTCTTTGACGAGTTGCATAATTGATATTTTTTGTATATAGTTTCTACCTTTGGGACTGGAAATATTTTGAATAGCGTTTGTGTGGGGAATGTTGTTTTTTTTTAAAGTATGACTTTAATTAATTGTTCTCTGAATTACATTAATTTGATTTGTTATATTATTATACGTTCCTCCCCACCCTATTATTCCATATTGGAGTGTACTCTTCTGTGAGTAGTTTTCTGGGATATTGTGACCTATCTGATGTCAAAAATGTCCATCAGCCCTGTTGAACATTTTTAGAGAATAGACGCGATAGTTTACTGCCTACAGTGTAACTGTGCTGTACGCTTATGGCGGAATCAACACCCGGGCGACATCTGACGTCCGCGGGCGCGGGCGCCGACCAGGCAGAGCGGGAGCGCGAGGAAACTATTCCTAACCCGGCCGTCCGCCTGCAAGCAACAGAATCGCGTAACTCTTACCGGGAGTGCGAATTGTTACCTGAACTATATTTAGCATCGCGCGTCCCATACGTACTAACCTTTTTTAGACCCGCGTTGACTAGACTCGCCCTCAATACTCTCGCAAATAGATATTAATATACCTACCCGGTCTCTGAGATCCCAAACACTATTCCACACAAAGATCTAAATCACCAACATAGGTTATTTCTCTCCTCTACCTAGAATGCTAAACCAGTACGAGGTCACGTCATGTAACCCCAACATCGACATATTTCACATGACACAACCTCAGTTTAAGAGAGAAATTATTTCGCTCCTGACCGAAAATAGTTTGAGCGTGTAAGACGGATTCTTCGGAAATCAACCTAAACAAACATTTTATACCCACAAAGCGCGGGTATACATTTTCTGACTTAGTTGACCTGGGAGCCTACATGCCTATTATGTCGTGCGGAGAATGTGAACTTCGTTCATCTTGTAATCATTTATTGTAAAATAAAACATTAATACATTATACTTATATTGTATAATGTATTAATGTTTTATTTTAATGTATTATCGTAAATATAATAATAATAATTTGCTACTTGTAATTTATATTGTTTAATGTATGTTCTTTTTAATTTTATGATATATTTTTTTATGTAAAAGCCTATACGCATTGCTGCTCGTTACCTACTCTACATTTTTAATTTTTATACTCATGATTTGGTGCTATTCCTGAAACTTTTAATGTATGTGCTTTTTGAAATTTATTTTATACTCTTTATGTAAAAGCCTAATGGGCGTAAACAAATAAATAAATAAATAAATAAATAAATAAATAAATTGTAACTGTACTAATCACCTTGTCCTAAATGACTATCCATTAGGGTCATTCTGACCTGTCGATAGTCTTTAAATTAAAAAATAAACTAAAATAAAAATAAAATTTCATAGAATTTAGTTCCCCGCGGCGACCCAGCAGTTCCGAGTAAGCAGAGTTCCAACCGTAAGTACAAATCAGATAGTTACGCTAGAGACACTGGTTTCAGTCTCCATTGCAAGCGATATTGTGAGTCCTGTGAGTTGCGGCCGGGACCGCTCATGCGGTACAGGAGTCGTCCGCCGCTCCAGGTCACACGACAGCCCAAACGCATAATGTTTCAAGTTCGATCAAAGTAAGCGGTCGATTAAAGCATAGATTTTTACGAAAACGGATCGTCTGATTGGTGGAAAACGTAAAAATCTATGCTTTAAAAGAACGCTTACTTTAATCCAACTTGAAACAACTGGCCCTAGACCAGTGCTTTTAGTGTTGTGACGTACTGGAACGATGCTCTGGAACCTTGTAAACGGTATGTTTATTATTTCAAAATAAATAAAATGCAACAATGTTCGCGCGTACATAATTACGATCCACATTTCTACAACTCAACAAAATGAGAAAACATAATGTGCATTCGACTTAGGTGATTGCCTTGACAGGCATAGCGATCGATAAAGATTTCGGAACATTTCATTTCTATATTGAATTCACCGTACTTATATTTGGTTTTCAGTTGCATCATTTCAATCATTTTAAGATGTATAAACCAATATCAAATATTCACAGGCATTGTAGGTGTAGTTAAATAAGCACAATGTCGAAAAAGATACTATTTTTAATTTAATTAACAGGACTAACTAAGTAACAGGAAAAAATTAAGAGATAACTTTTGGTAAGCGACTGAAAATGAAAAGTATAAAAAGCGCTGAGGTACTTAATGAGTTTTGATAGTAACACGGGAATTGGAATGGGGGAAGGGTGAAGAGGTTGGAGTCAGGGTACTGTAGAGGAAGCGGAAATGAGTTGCAGTGAGATTGACCAAAGTTTTTTAAGTGATGATAATTAAATTCCGTTAGTTGAATGAAGTACATATCATGATATTGTAACGAGAAGCTAAAAATAATTTACGCACTGTCCAAATCCCTGCTTAAACGTCTCTTGGAACCACGCCATGGTAACATCGAGAACGGTATACAGAAATCTACAACTATCTACAACCTACAAACGACTGGAACAGCCGAGAAGAAACGAGAACCTAAACACTAGAATAACCAAGGAGGTTCGATAATCCAGTATTTGGGTATAAATACAGAACTACGCCGCGGCGCAAAGATTTGTCGTCGTGTTTGATAGTGCCTTCGGTGCGAAGTCGAACTCGAGCCGCGAGGCCAGGGTGGCCAGTCGTAAGATAATCGAAGCGGTAAATAAGGTGAAATATCGAGCGAAGAACATAATTGGCGAAATAAATCAGAGCGACTTCTACGTGCGAGAATTGAATATTTTACTAGCGATAACACCGAGTGATATATTGCGAAGTAATGTAAATGAAAGAATAGCGTTAAGTTTAATTCGTGTTAAGTGACTTTGCACGTTGAATAATTAATTAATAAATCGCTAATTAGTTTCCATCGTTTTCATTCATTCATCTCTAGCCACCACACTTGATATTGTGAATAATGATAAAAAAGCTTGCCAAGAAGTGAGTTTCGGAACCTTTCTTTATACAAAAAAAGCACTGCATAAAATCATTAAAAAATCCAAATTTTGTCTATTCCAAACGTTTTATCCATGGATAACACTAATTTACGTAAACCATAGATACAAAACGAAAACAGGAACCTATTTTATATTCGATCAATAAAAAAATATAGTTTTGGTTTGTTAACATGGTGACGACGATTTTTTCTATTTTTAATAAAGAACTCTTACACGCCTAATACAAAATCGAAAAACTTCACTTTTTATTATCGTATACAGTATGCGCCTTTAGATAAAGTGATTTAATGTCAAAATGTTTGGTGAAAATATTGTGAGGTAATCTAAGAATATAGTCGTCGTAACGGATTCTCATAAGTTGGATCAAAGTAAAAGTTTGTTAAAAGCATAGATTTTTGCATTCTCCACATATCAAACGAACTTTTATTCTAATCCAACTTGAAACAACCGGGCCTAATTGTTCTCGATATAGTTGAGTGTCCTGTGATAACGAGTAATAATGAGTAACGTTCCGCATCGCGTACTTTGTTTTTATTATTAGAAAATAAGCTTTATGTAAATATTTTATAATTTGTTTTAAATTTCGCGTGGCCCCACAAGTTGCCGCCCTGCACCGCAAGGGGTTACTACCCCCCTTCCCCGCAGACACTGAGGGTTGGAGCCGCGTGCCCCAATAGCCGTCTTGTCTCGTGCCGACCGGCATCACCGCAGCAGCTCGCGCTCCGGGCTCCTCGCCCGCGGCCGCCGCGCCGGCAGCGGGCGCCCAAGCCGCCGCCATATGTTGTTCGAGAACACGTGTCGACGCCATCCGTCGCTTGAGGAAAAGGCGCCCTACAGGCTCTGGACGGTTCCAGGCGATGGCCACTACAGGCTCCCGAGGAAGGCATGACGCTTTCCTGCAGCTCGGCCCCGGCGGGGAACGGCGGGCCGACGCCACATGGATCCCGCGACCGGACGCGCCGAACCTGGAACACGCGCGCTTCCCGCGAGTTTCCGAGACTCCGGCCAAATCCCGTGACCGGACGCGCCAAATCTGGACCACGGGCGCTCCCCACGCGGCTGGCCACCCTGGCATCCAGATTGCGGCCACGAGGGCCGCCGATAGTGAATATGTTTCTTTTTTGTGATTTTTTTTTTACTGAATGTGACAGAGACACGATAAACTTATATGAAAGTCGGACTACTCGCGTGTAGGTTAGGGGTAATTCTTAAGTTAGTGCTAAGTCTTTTAGTTGGTAAGGGTTGAGAAGAATTTTATGTTTTTGATTAAACGTGTAAACATTTAAATATACGTGTTATGTTTTGAAATTCCCGCTCCACCTTCCTTGGCAAGGCATCTTCTTGATAGACAAAGACGCGTAGCGTCGTAATTAATCTACCAGATTAATTGAACCGCCCTATCACCTGATTAAAAAAATATATAAGATAAAATAGAACTGACGCTCAAATAAATATTAAAGAAAATATAACACTTAAAAGTTTCGAAAATTGCATCATAATTTGCACCATATGCTTCATTTTAAGATCTAAACAAAAAAGATGTACTAAAAACAAAACTTAAGCTAAAAACAATAAATATTATGCTATAATAATAACAAAAAGTTCCTACGTTCAGTATTTATACTATCTATGATTCACGTAAACATTTGGTATTGTCTATAAATAAAATTGTCTTCATGTAAATGTTTCTATTATTTATATGTAAATTTGTCTATGTTTTAAACTTCATCCACAGATATCGCCTACCAAATGTCAAATTGTATTGTTAAATTATCGAAACTTTAAAGGGTTATATATACCTTAATAACTTCCATTAAATAACTGATTGGTAATGAAGAAGCTCTCACCGGGGCGCTGGTCTGCCTGCTCCCAGCACTCCCGCTTCACGCCAGGGAGCCATGCTCCACTAGAGGCAGCTCCATCGGCTGCTTGCTCATCGCCGCTAGATCCTGGCTCCTGCTTGACGGCAGCCACTCCGGGTTCAGCCTTCACAGCGGCTATATCTGGGTCAGGCTTGATGGCAGAGACGTCCGAATCAGCCCAGTCCATGGCACTGGATACCCCACCGAGCACGGTGTCCCGGCTGACGTCAGACGGAGGTTGACCATAGACACGAGCAGTCAATAGATGAATCGTTTTAGAAATGTGTCGACGGTTCCTACCCGTATGGTTCTAGGGAAAAAATTCATTTAAAACATATTGACAAACTCATTTACTAATGCGCTTTCCTTGTAGGGGTGGCAGAGAGGGTAGAGCACTTCTCTGTCCTGACTCACAGCTCTCGCCTCATCCACATTTATACATCTTCGCATATAAGCTCGACGATTGTTGGGATTTCTAACAGAACCATCGATGTTTTCTTTTACATGCGTTGTCAACACATGCGTTGCATATTTTTTTTTACCATTTTTCTTCGTTCTTTCGCTCAACACGTCCAAACTAACTGAGCGACCCCTTTTTAATTATATTAAATATGTTATGTTCAGTTTTATATTATTTATATCATTTTTACTCTATCATACATCGATTGGGATTCTTTTAGGTGAGTAATTAAATACATCTATATGATGATTATATAACTCAAACATTTTATTTGTAATTGAATAATCCGTTATTCTTAATGACTTGGAATTGACATGATTGTAACTCAGATTTAAATACAACCCAGCCGTATTCTGAAAACAGCAATATTGGGATCTTAAGATTGTTATTCTAACAATTAATAGAGACGAAAATAAAAAATAAACGGTACATCTGTGTTTTTTATTTCAGTTTTAGCTTGAGAGAAAGGAGACAACGCGACAATGCGATGCGAGACATGATTGTTTTCCGTCAAACGTCAAAATATAAATACGATTCCAATGCGACAATGAAAATATTGCCGGAATAATTTAATAAGTGCATATGAAATAATCCTTTTTCTAAAAACTTTAAATATAGCATTAGAACTTGTAATTTAGTCAAACATGAGAATTATTTGGTTACGTTTGCGATAGGTATTTCGGTTATGCATTTGAAGCTGTCAGACCAGACCGCCTGCATAAGAAGGAAGAGGAGGAATCATTTTTCTAAAGGCATTGCAGACATCGGACACGGCAAATAAAGGTATTTAACTTGATAAAGATATGTGAAAATATACAAATCACCTTATTTGAATACGACGAACACCGAAGTATACCTACACCTGCGTCTCGTTTATTATTTTATTTTATTCTCGTCTATTAACAATCCATAGATCCTAATATTGTGATTTTCGGAATACGGACAAATTTTCGTGATTAGTGTTGTGTATTGAGGGTTCGTGGTCGATGGAATGAAAGAGTGATTGATAATTAATGTTTATTCCTCGACTGGAGATAGGCTCCGCGAGCAAGCAAGATGTTCAGGTTACTGTGTGTAAATTTATTAATTACAAAATAAGTGAAAATATTGAATACGTGTAAAAATGATAAAAAGATCGGACAAAGAAAAACGTACCACGGATGCTAACTAACTAACTAACCATCACGCCTTTTCCACGCAGGGGTAGGCAGAGAGGATTGAACGCCACACTCTTCTATCCTGGCACACCACTTTTGCTTCGGTCACTTTCATAAATCTTTTCATACAAGTTCTACGGTTGTTGCGGCTTTTAACAGGGCCATCCTCAAGTACTTTTAGTATCTGATCATGCCAGGTCTTTCGCGGACGCCCTCTATTCCTTTTGCCTTCAACACCCGCCTCATATTTTTTCTTAACCATCCATTCCTCGTTCATACGTTCCACATGAAGAAGCCATCTCAGCACTCATTTCTTTATTCTATCTACCACACTGCAGCCAGCATTGCATTCACGTCTAATTTGTTCATTCCTCACTCTATCAACCAAAGATTTTACACAAAAGGGTCTTAGTGTCCGCATTCAGTCTAATTTCATTCCTCTCTTGCCAATTCCAGGCTTCAATTCCATACATCAGGGTTGGCACTAGCACGCCATTACGTACCGCTAGTCTTGCTTCCTTGTTGTTGTCTTCTTGCCTACCACGGATGCGAGACGCGGAAAGGGTTTTCTAAATAACGGCCGCGCGGTACCTGGGACGAATGGAGACCGCTGCACGGCGCCATCTATATATATATATATATATATATATACATCTATATACATACGACGGCTCCGCCGCAGTCGTTGTTTATGTCAACCTAACAAAAAAAGTAACCCATAAAAACCAAGTTTTTACAATAATCGGGAAATTTGGATATTACCAACAGCATTTTTGGGATTTTTTTTTTTTTGTAACACGTATAATCGAGTGTTCCGATTTCAAAAATGATATATATACGCGGCGCAAAAAAGTATTAAAAAAGTTATCACAGTTCAAAATTTCATAATTCGTTCACACAAATCGATACAAATCTGACAGTTGCATATTTTGTCTATGACATGAATGACGCCTTGCCGTAGACAGCAGATAAATATTGATTGAATTGTTGACTTTATCTATGGATTCACCTTGTATGGTGAAGTAAGTACTAAAAGGCAAGAAAACATTATGCTGCATTACACACACGGTTTTAATATACGGAAATATTTAATAAATACTTTATGCAGTCAACTACAGAATAAAATTAAATAGAACATATCGATAATTGATAGTAAATAAACCATTTGTATTCTTTTATTGATTGACAATGATTTGTAAATCAATCATTGCTCCTCATTTGAAATATTGAAGCTAACCTAACCTAACCTAACCTAACCTAACCTAACCTAACCTAACCTAACCTAACCTAACCTAACCTAACCTAACCTAACCTAACCTAACCTAACCTAACCTAACCTACCCTAACCTAACCTAACCTAACCTACCCTAACCTAACCTAACCTAACCTAACCTAACCTAACCTAACCTAACCTAACCTAACCTAACCTAACCTAACCTAACCTAACCTAACCTAACCTAACCTAACCTAACCTAACCTAACCTAAGCTAACCTAACCTAACCTAACCTAACCTAACCTAACCTAACCTAACCTAAACCTAACCTAACCTAACCTAACCTAACCTAACCTAACCTAACCTAACCTAACCTAACCTAACCTAACCTAACCTAACCTAACCTAACCTAACCTAACCTAACCTAACCTAACCTAACCTAACCTAACCTAACCTAACCTAACCTAACTAACCAAACCAAACCTAACCAAACCAAACCTAACCTTACTTAAATTTAAGTTTTTAATAAAATTAAACAACGAAACGTAACCTAAAATTAAGTTTTTAATAAAATTATACAACCAAACGTAACCTAACCTAAAAAAGGGGGTTATACAATTTGGCGGCTAATCGTAGGAATTCATCGGCTCGATCCACGTACAACTCTTTACACCTTTTTATAAACATGTAACGAGCCAAATTCCCGGGGAGATGGTACTTATGACTTATTCTGTAGTTGACTGAATAAAGTATTTATTGAATATTTCGTGAAAAACTTGTTTAATATAATTACTTGTTCAATTAAAACCGTATGTGTAATGCAGCATAATGTTTTCTTGCCTTTTAGTACTTACTTCACCACACAAGGTGAATCCATAGATAAAGTCAACAAATCAATCAATATTTATCTGCTGTCTACGGCAAGGCGTCATTCATGTCATAGACAAAACATGCAACTGTCAGATTTGTAACGATGTGTGTGAACGAAATTATGACACTTTTAACTGTGATAATTTTTTAATAATCTTTTGCGCCGCATATAAATATCATTTTTGAAATCAGAACACTCGATTTTACGTGTTACAAAACATGCAACTGTCAGATTTGTAACGATTTGTGTGAACGAAAACTTTTAACTGTTATGAAACTTTGAACTGTGATAACTTTTTAAATAAATTTTTGCGCCGCATATAAATATCATTTTTGAAATCGGAACACTCGACTTTACGTGTTACAAAAAAAAAATCCCAAAAATGCTGTTGGTAATATCCAGTTCAGCCGTAAGGATACAAAAAAGAGTTATGAAATGCATTATGTCACTGAAGAATGCCGACAAAAGATTTTTCATGATTTTTGGAAGCTGACATGGGGGCAAAAAAAACTTTTGTCGATAATATGGTAACTTTGTATATGAATTAAAAGGAAAACTACATCACAAAGTAAATCGAGAAGGGCTCAGAGTCTATTTTACTATTTAAAAGTTGATGATACGTTTTGATCAGAGTATGTAGAACTTTTTTTTAAATACTACAGGAATCGGCCAATGGACCGTTCTCAATTGGAAGAACTCTAAATCTGTAGAAAATATAACGAAATCTAGTCGTTCAAAACCTTTTGAAGAAGAACGTATAGAGCTTCATGGATTTTTCGATTCCTTACCTGTTATGAAATCTAACTACTGCCGGGCGACAACCAACAAAAATTATTTACTACCGGAATGCTTCTCTAAACAACGGCTTTATGATTTCTATCATAAAGATTGGTGCGAATCTCATTATGTGCGACCACTCTCGATTACAATATTTCATGAAGTGTTTGGCACGAAAATATCGGATTATTTCATCCCAAGAAAGATCAATGTGAAAAATGTGCAGCATATTCTCTGGGCAAAGTATCTGATGAGTACTACAGGAATCACGTAAAGAGGAAAGATGAAGCCAGAAAAGAAAAGGAGATTGATAAAAATTCAGAATCGAATGTATTCACGGTAGATTTGCAATCAGTACCCACTCCCCTCAAATCTAATGTTAGTACATTTTACTACAAAATAAAGCTGCAAGTTCACAACCTAATATTTTACAATGTAATTAATAAAGACGTGTTTTGTTTCATTTGGAATGAAGTTGAAGGAGGAGTTAACGCTGAGGAGTTTGCCAGTATTTGGTTAGATTTTATAGAAAATAAAATTTTACCAACACTCTCAGCTGAATCCAAATTAATTTTCTACAGTGACGGATGCTCATACCAAAATAGGAATAGCACAGTGGCAAATGTTCTTTTGAACATTTCAATGAGTTGAAATATAGTAATAGAACAAAAGTTCCTTGAAGTAGGGCATACATACAGGGCAAATGGAAAAAGACGGTATGCATTCCAGTATTGAACGGTCATTAAAAAATAAAAATATTAATATAGCGAGAAAAAAACCGCACCCATGTGTTTTTTATTTTAATCATAATTTTTTCAAAACTTTCGGTAATATTCAGTTTTTTAACAGCATCCGTCCTGGTCGTGACAAAGAAGATGCAAAAGTTACGGATGTAAGATCACTGAAGTATACTCCTGATGGTGAAATGTATTTTCAATAAAATTTCAGTGATCCTTGGAGAAATTTACCACAAAGAAAATCGACAGTTGCAAAACCATTAGAATGGAGACAACGAAAAATCTACACGATTCCCGGAGAAAAATAACAGCGAGAAGATTTAATGACATGCAACAACTTAAATCTACTTTACCGATTGATTATCATCAGTATTATGAAAACTTACCACATGAGTAACGTAAATTAATGTAATTATTGAGATATTTGTTTGAATTTTATTGGTATGAAAACCTGCTACGTACATTTCATTGTTTACTATTTAAGTGAGAAAACCTGCTATAATATAAAGACTCTAATTACTTAAAGGCTACTGAATATTTCAATACATAAATGAGCTTGTAAAGACCAGGATCATACATTCTGTCAACGGTATTTTCATTTTTTCGATTGCAGTTATATTTAATTTTTTGAAGTGTTTTTATTGTCCCCTGTATAATTCACTCTGGTGCAGATAGCAGATTTACACCCTAAGCCGACGAAATGATTTTTCACAATTCGACGGGCAACCCGAATAGATTCATTGGACTAAGTCAGTATCCTGATAATGTTGGTTGTTTTACTCCCTCCCAACATAAAAATGTGTCGTACATACATATAATATGTATTGTGCTGAATCTAACATCGATGCTGATATTCTTATAGATATTCCATAATTTAAAAAGTCACTCCTATACAACATACATTTGACAATATTATAAACCCATAGAACACAAGAAATCAATTATTTATTTAAAAGTTCGTACATGATCGCACTGCATCATCAAACATAATAATTCTGTTGTCTGTCTGTCTGTCTGTCTGTCTGTCTGTCTGTCCGTCCGTATGTCTATCGTTAAGTCCATAGATTTCTGGATTAAACCTGATGAAAATTATAACTTTATATAATTAGAGTGTTACACGCAATCAGCGCGCAGCATATGTTACGTGGTCACGCGAGGCAAGTCGTTATTATTATTTCCCGTGTTTTTCACGGTTGTACAGTAGCCGGCAAACATCTTGAAATTTTTCGGCGTAGTGGGGGGAAGTTTGCGCATGTACCATTCCACCAACGAGACCCAAAATTTGTCTTCTGCGCATTCCCCCACTACGCCAAAAAATTTCAAGAAGTTTGCCGGCAACTGTACAACTAGTCGATACGATACAATAAATAATATGCAAATTGCATGCTGTTAGAGCAGGCCGAAGACACTTGTAATTGGGATAGTGAGCTGAGTACAAAAAGTTTTTTTTTAATGTATTTTGTACGTGATATTCAGTTTTTCTCGTTAAAAATAAAACAAATAAAATTAACCATCGGTACTAGACAACAGTTATATCTCAATCACCGATACAAATCTCAAACAACTATGCCATAAATAACTGATTAAAATAACGGTTTAACCATCACTAATATTTTTGGAAATAGTAGAAGTTATTTGCACGGTATGTCCTTCGTTTAAAACCTCAATAGCCCAAAACTTAAGTACAATAATACTGGATACCCCAGGGGGTTGCTAAGATACCCCACGAATTCATAAATTTTTAACTGCTTTTTTGCCACTGAAGTTGCGTACCAAAGTCCTCTTTATTCTCGTGTTAACAACATTCACTATAATTTCCTAAGACAAAGCAGACGGGATGTACTTATTTATGTGCGCGTAGTTTCTCCGAGAAATGTCAAGACATCCATCAAATGTCATCACGTCAAAATTGACGAAGACTAGCGGTTAAAACATGATTGTTAAGATAACGTAAACCAATCAGACCCGAGCGTCTTCTTTAAAATGCGCAGGACATGAAATATTGCCGTGCACTGTACAGAAATCACCATGCCTCATTAAAAAAAAAATTAAAATTAAAACTCATTCAAAATTTCTTCAAACGACGTAAGACACTTAAAAAAATTAAAACAAAAAATAAATAAACTATCCTAGAATTTAAAGAACGACCATCTCTCACCCCGGATTTTCAATAATAATTTTGGATTGTAAATCCCGGATAATATCAACACGTGGCATCCACGTGTTTGGGTCATAATATAAAAAAACTAACCCATAAAAACGAAGTTTTTATTATACTCCCTTTCTCATTTACCAGTGGAAACTGGTTTGGCGCTTAACCTACGCGTTGGGTTTCGGTCGGGCGACGCTACGAAAAGGAGTATTAAAAAATTTAGAAAAGTCCAAAATTATACTATAATCAAGTTTAGTGTCTACCAGATGCGTTGAAATATTTTCATACAACTGAGTAAGTTGTATGAAAAAACCATTAAAAATTTCTAAAAATCCAAAATTATACTACAATTATTAATTTTTTTAACTAAAATTTGATAGATCTTCTTGATCGTCGCCACGACTCTGCTTGCAAATTCTCGATTGGATCACGGCAAAAGGGTTAAAAATCGATCCAATGTTTTTTCGTCAAGCAAGCAGACGCCACGAGTTAAAAGAAAGGAAGTAAAAATATTTCAGGGGTTCGGGACCTAAAGAGGTGTATTGTTTATTTTTTGGATAAGCTATAAACCACCCAAACTTATTTAATTCATTTTACACATGAAGCACGCGTATGCAGTCTGAAGAACATCGGTATACATCAGCCCCGATGCCAGCATCCGAAACGTCGGCCAGAGGTCAGATGTACACAGAAAATCGGTGTGCAACATTGAAAAAAGCCAAAACTTAAGTATCTTGATTTGAGCGATAAGACGCTTACTTAGTTCGTTTGATTCCCGTAGAATCCAAAAAAAAATTTCTCCATCGATAAGAAAACACAAACTGAAAGAAAACAATGTTTCACTTTAGCTACAAAAAAGGATATAAGATATACAGTGTGTCCGGTGACCGGTATCGGAGCCTTCAATAGCATAAAATATGATCAATTTCATTGACATATTTTTAACACCCCCTATATGTCATTTTCCTGACTATTGATTTTGAAGTTTTCTTTTAGCAAATATCTTGTACTATCGAAAAAAATTAAAAAATTACGCCTACGACCTTCTTTTTATAGCTAATAAACAAAAAAAAACTTTTTTTCGTATTTTCTTTAAACAATTGTTTTTGGTCTCTTTTTTTAAATTTTGGTGAAATATTTAACGTAATATTGGACTTTATTGTTTTATCTTTCAAACGAGACATCTTTGATATTTATAGGAACTCCACACGGGTAGATATTAGTAAATTGACACACGCGCCCATGCTTGGGTAACATAAAAATTTAAATGGCTGTCATTTCATTATGGCTGGAGAAAAATGTCATATAGGGGGTGTTTTGTCGATGAAATTTATCATATTTTATGCTATTAAAGGATCCGACACCGGTCACTGGACATTGTATATAGGATCCATATGGATACTGGTTTTGCATAGTAGCGCCATATGTATACGCCACATGTATAACAAAATGGTGTTTCGTAGCCAGTAGGAAAAAATTGGAGGATTCTTCTTCATTCAATATTGAATAGAAGATATTCATAACACTTTGGTTGAAATGTCGACAGCTACGACGACAGATAAGCGACACCAAAGTTAGCATTTTTAAATTAAGAAGAATGTAAAGAATATTTTCTATACAAAATTAAATGAATACAGAATTAAATGAAGGAATAAGTAAACTATTACATAAAAGATTTAATTTACTCAAATCATCCAGTCGTCAATAGTTTTAACTTTTGTTATTAAAACTAGCCGAATAACCGTGAAAAATCACGGTACATAATAATTGCAGGATTTTGAAGCTGAAAATTCATGAATGGAAAACATTTGTTTTTCAATTTGACTTTATGCTTAAAACTAAATATAATAGAATAAGCCGCGCGCTGATTGCGCGTGACACTCTAATTGTCTAATTCCAGAAAGTTACGGACTTAACGGACGGATAGACAGATTAAATTATCATAAATAAATTACAATTGGTTCATGTCTTCAAAACTGATGATTGTCAGAATCGACGGTGAGGGTACAGAGACATGATTACTAACTTATCGTGCCTCAATTGGAAGGCGTTAATGTTGCAGACATGTGGTTTCAGCGGAACGGCGCCGCATGCCACACGGAGCGCGGTACAATTAATTTACTGAAAGAAACATTTGACGAACGGTTAACTTCACGAAATGGGCCTGTTAACTGGCCACCTCGTGCGTGCGATTTGACGCCATTAAATTATTTTATCTGGGGATATGTGAAGTCGCACGTCCACGCCGATAACCGGAAACAATTGAACAGCGAATGGTACCCACCGCTTACCCAAGACCGTTCTAAGAGCAAAAGCTTGAGCACTTGGAAGTCAACATTCGATGCATTATTGCCGAAATACAGCCTGATCTACTACGAAGGGTGTGTGAAAATTGGACCTCCAGTTACATTTTCCGCGGCCAGCCGCGGCAGCCATATGCCCGAAATCATATATTCAAATATTAAAACCCTAAAATCATCTGTCAAATAAAGCCAATTTCATGGATATTAAAAACTTTTATCTGTGTTTTATTTCAATGTAAAGTTCTCCGCCTCTAAAAAAAATCACCTTTATTTAGAATATTTTGAGTATGTCCAAATTTTTCAGAACAGTGCTGGATTTTGTCACAGGGACATCATTAATCAATCAATATATATTATAGATGTCTCACAGAGACGAAACTGTATTTTTATGGGCAAGTAGGTATAGAAGTCTTTGGGTGTACATAGGGATTACGACCTATCATACA